>JARHVA010002681.1:1385000-1625000 GCA_037957365.1 Torreya grandis
TATATTTTCACGATGATTGATTTAGTGTTCCCTTAAACAAAAACTTGTTTTAGAAATGTTATTTGACCATATTCCTTTGATTTCATGGGATAATGTCTTCTAATTCTTGTTGAGATATAAATTGTAGGATTAGATGGATTGATACATCTTTTTGGTTAGTATTTTCCTTCTATTTGTGGAATCATGTTATGATAGTACTCTTACATTTTTTTTAAGTAGGAAGTGATTATCGAATCTTGGGTTGTGATGTTTTCCTTATACCATGTGAAGGTATTTAAGAGTTTTATTATTAAGATGTTAGTTCTCTACTTTCCACTTATGACTTTTTAGAGTCATACTTTATAGTGATACTTTATCTAATTTTGTGAACTTTGACCACGTGGAGTGGTAAAACTTAAATTTATATTGGTTCTAGATTAAGAATTATAAGTTGATTATTATCATTATGTTATTATATACCCTTGATTGGATTGATATTATTCTCATCTTGCTTAAAAACCTGTTATTTTGATGATACATTTATCTACCATTCACTGGGAGCGAGTAGAGTATAGGATGTGTGAAACATCTTGTTAGTCTAAAATGGTTGAGATAAACTTTAAACTTATTGTGTACTATCCAAGCAAGTAGGTAGACATTGTCCCACTTTTTACCTTTATAAGGTTGTAAGGATGATGTGATCTTGGCCTTTGTATGTTATTATAATTTTAATGTTATTTCCTCTTAACTATGAATATAACACTATAATTTAAGATGTACAATATTTTGTTGGTGGTAACTTAATATAATTATTGAATGATTGTATGATTTTTCTTGTATATAGGTTTGTACATCTAAAATTATTTAGCATATATTATTACTTGTTATGATCTGTTAGTATAGAATTATGATTCATTTAGCCTTTTACACATTTTGGAGATCTTTAGGTTATGGATACCTAAGGGACGAGTGGTGAATTAGGAATGTGAGTACTAAGCGATGGGAGTGGATACTACTTAGTCTCACATTGAATCAATAGTTACTAAGTTTGGATCTAATAAGGGGAGCTTATCGAATCAAGGATTTGGTGGATGGATTTATCAAATTTAGTTGTATGGCCATACACATGTATACTATGGAATGGTTATTCTTTAATTTTGTATACATTAGAAATATAGTATTTTTAGTTCCTATTAATCATCATAATTGTCAAGAGCTACATGGATTAATGATAGTATTGGCATGTTATACTTATCAAGAGATACACAGAGTAGTAATGGTATTAACTTATACATATCATTATTTCTAGGTTCCCTAAATACTTTTCTATAGAATGAGAAAAACACTCTCTAGGTTATAGAGATGTGTGTAGGGGTTGAAAGGTTTTTTGGAACTCTCCCAGGTCATTTATTTCAAATTTTATGATGATTTTATGTGTTTTAGGGAAGTCAGTAAAACTTTCACTGAGATATGTGCTACCCTTTGAGGTGTTATAAATGGTCAATCCTATAGCATATAGTCTTATCTTACTGATTTTGGACCTCAATGTAGTCATAATAAAACCAATCAGAGTAAGTGATACTCACAAACTTTGTTTTCATAATAGGGAGATGTCATAAAGTAGGGTCTTGTAAGACCAATACTCTTAGAATCATACTACTTGGGAGGAATATGGTGAGTTATACAGGTGAATTTCACATTTATTTGCTTGATTTGATACTTTATACTATGTTATTTATTTGTTGAATAACATTTTGATTCATAACTTATGTTTGAATAAGATTCATTTAGGATGATGATTAGATTTATAGGGAAGGATGTTACATATTGATTCCTCACTAGGTAAACCTACTTGATTATCTGTGGATATTTAGAGTGAAAATTTTGGATTTGGTTATTTTAACTAAGATTTGAGATATATGTTATTATGGGATAATAGGATATTAATTAGGTTACATAGTTTTATTTCTATGAGATTAGCTATCATGTATATTCTTTACTTTGTGATCATGTTAATGTGTTATTTTAATATAATTTTATGATATATATGTCATAATTTTATGGACTAACTACCTACTTGTCATGAGTTATACGCAAGAGAAATTTATCCCTTAGAGTATGATGGAGGGAAATAATCATCAAAGAGGGTGATGTAGATGGAGATGTTGGATGACGATAGAGAAATCAGATAGAACCCTACACACACAACATTAAATAGTATACGTTTATCCATAATTTGAAATGTTTAGCATAGTATGTTTTGATGATGTTACACTTAGATAATGGTTTATGCATGATTATTTTGGAGTGATAGCTTATATTTATGCATAGATAAATTAATATTATGTGATTATAATTTATCATGCTATTGTGTTCACAACATTAACATTTTAAAAAATGTAAATGTGGATGACTAGTGTTTGGTAATACCATATGTAAACTAACCATCATATTTTAGTAATGTCAAGAATATAAATTAGTTATCATAATGATATTCATAAATGTCATTATTGAGCTTAATAACTTAATATATATAATTATCATTACTAAAATTATGATATAAATTATTAAATGTGTAGTAATTAACTATTGAAATTAGAAAAAATATATATATATAAATAATAAAAGCCTCATAAAGGGAATAAAATAAATAAAAACAATAAAAAAAGGAATTATAAAAATAAATAAAAGAAAAAGAATTTTTTTAAAAATAATAATAATAATAAAAGAATGGCAAGCTTAAAAGGCAAGCCTTAAAGTGCCATGAGGAGGCAAAAAGGAAAAAAGAAAGTAAAAAAAAGATAAACATCATTGTAAAAAGAGTAGTAAAGGGAATCTACTTTCAAAAATATCTTTTGAAGATGAATTTATTAACATGATTACTCACATGATTTCCATTGGGCATCATTACTAACATGATTTCCATCATGGGTGGTAGTCAATATTTCATCCAAATCTGCCTATGGTAAGCTGAAGCATGTGCAAAGCAATAGATTCAATGGTTAATCCATATTAGAGAAAATATTATTAAAATTTATAAGATTATAAGGACCTTTGATGAAAACACGCATTCATTAATTAATATTATTAGCACTCAAGTCAAAAGTAATTATAATTTTAGTAGTAAACAAAATTATTAATGTTATTGTTCCAAAATAATATGATACAAAAACTAATCATGTTGAATAAAATTTTGAAGGAGAAAATAAAGCATTTCAAAAATAATCACATGAAAAGGATCTTGCAACTAATTTTGTAAATAAGAAAAAAAAATATGCCAAGAGTTAAGGTGGTAATGTATTTACTTGAAAATGTTGATATAAATGTATTTTGTGGTATGTTGATATAGGATTCAAGTATACCTAAGAAATAAAATAAAACAATGATATAAATGTTTCCAAGATCATTGATCCTCCAAATGATAATATCATGATATAAATGTTTTAAATAATAATTGTATTTAAAAAAGTATTGTCAATATATTCAAAATGTAAATTCCACTATGCTACCCCAAAATATTATAATAAAAACTTAAAATATATATGATTTGAATTAAGTACTAATTAAATTTATATTCTAATTACATGTCATTCAACTCGTGATAAATTGTGAGCATAAAAATAGGGATTTTTCATATTTAGGTGCATAACAAACCTATATGAAATAAATTTAGAATGAAGAGCTTAATTATAGTTATGAAATTGATTTATAATCCACTCATTAATAATTAATGGATTTGAGAGTTAAATGGATATTTTTTTATACCTGTATGTTTTTGAATGAGTGATTGATTAAAATATATATGTTGGAGTTTAGTAGATCAAGTAATATCATGCCCCTTGTAATCATGAATAAATTAAACAACCTACATCATGGAAAATGTTATGATGTGTTTGTGTTGGTATGTATCGATGGAATAGTGGTTCAAGTTTATACTTTAGTTAATAATTTTTTGGTGATGGATATCATTGTAGTTGATTATCCTACAAAATGATGATGTTATTTTATATAAATCAAGATTAGTTTATTTAATAAATCATCTAAATGGAAATTTATTATGCTAATATAAATTTTAAAGGTGATAATGTATAAAAAATAAATAAAATAATATGTAAATAGAAGTTATAGCAATATAAATAAACATAGTTTTATACTATGAAATGACATGGATAACTTTGTGGAAATTTAATGTTTGTAACAAATGTTAATAACACATATTTTCATTTTATAATTTTATAAAATTAAATAAATTAAATATGTAAAATGAATTTTGATAGATCTTATTATAATATTTGTTCTAGTGTAGGTTATTTCTTTGTGTTCCTCTCATGTATAAATTTATATTTTTTTTAAGTAGGAAATTTATTGCATTAAAAACATGATTGAATTTGATGCTTCTACACACACACACACACACACACACACCAAGGGACACAAATGTAACTAAGCATTTAAAAAAATAAACCCTCATAGAGTACAAAAAATAAATAACAATCTTATTACAAATAAAAAAGTTGAGAACATATAAACAACATAAATATCAATGACTTCATCAAAATAAAACCATTAGAAAAGCTATTACAACAATGAATGTAAAAAAATAACAATAAAATAGAACTAAGATCCACATCCATAGGCCCATATTTTACATCAATAAATCCAAAAAAGAACTCATATGATCCTAAATCAATACAACATAGTTAATTTTCATTTGTTTCACCACTATATGCATCACATGTTCCTTAATAAAACTCCTACACAAATAAATCCCAAATCAACAAGAACATGACTTTATAAAACTTCACAAACAATAAAATCTATCATTTTTTTTATAAATCCACATAATCACAATCATTTTCTTATCAAGAACGCCATTAATAATGTAATGAAAAAAGTTAGTAATAATATTCATAATATCCTTTTTTTTCATGATTATATTTATTCATATAATAATAATATAAAAATATCTTATAGTCTCTTGTACATTGGTTTCAATAATATTATCCAACTAAATATGTAAATAACCACCATATCCATGATAAGAAAAAAGGATGTCACTTAAGAAAGAAGGAGAACTGAGAACATCTAATACAACCATTTAACTTAGTCTATCATACATTTGGGAATATGATACTAGTATATCATTATATTAAATATTTTTAAAAGTTAATTTTATGAAATCCATAATTCCTTCATTGTTCAATGATGGGGGGAGTTGAGTTCTTATTCACTTTCATGGTTTATAAAAAAGATTAATATCATGATCATCACACTAAAATAAGTAATATTACCTAATTAATTCCCACTATTTCTAATAAATATGATCTCATATTATTGTATAATGAATCACCTACCAACTAGGTGATGTGTTGTACTTTAGAATTCACTTTTGCCAATCAAATAATTATAAGAGACATTCATCTTGATTGATATTAAGAATTTATATAATTCACATTAAGGGACCTTTAGTTATATATTTATCTACATGTAAATAAATATGATAAGAATTCACCATATAAATTATTAATTTCTCTTTCCTTCTCTTAAAAAACATTTTTATTTCTTTATTTAAAAATGTATAAAAACATCTCAATAAAAATTACAAACCATAATTTATTAAATAATGATGTAAAATTATTCTAAAAAATTAATATATCCAAAAAAAATGTTAATCTAAGTATTATCATGACTTGAAAAACAAATACCAAGAAGAAAGACAATGCTTTTAAATAAAACCAAAAAAGGGGATAAAACTAAAATATTTAATTGTTTGAACTTCACTACAAATAGTAAAAAATAATTAACATAACTTTCTATATAAATAATAAAACCAACACCAATATGTATGGATAATTAACTATATGAAACCCATTTTTGGTGCTCAATAAAAAAGGGACTTATGACCAAAAAATCTTATAATTCCACATATAGATAGGGTCACATAAAGACCATTTCTTGTTAAGATTTTAAAGTCTTTTTGAAGTAAAGAAAGTTTATCATAGAGTTTCTTAGTTGAAATTTTAAATAAGAGAGGGATTTTGATCTATCTAATGTTATTTCTATAGTCCTAATCCTTGTATAAAATTATATATTGAGAGGGAGATAATTTTTTATTATTTTTTAAATAGTGTAAGTTCTCAACTATGTTTGGAAAAACTCATTCTACTATTGAGATCACATTCTCAAAAATGTTAGAATTTCTTTTAATTCATTTTGAAAATAAAAAACTAGGAAATAATCCCCTCAAATTGGAAAATAGGTAATAATTCTAATTAAAGTTTCACAAGATAGACTTGAATATGTTACACCTAGTACCTTGCTAATTTAAATTTTGATGATTAACCTACAGATACCTTACCTCTCTCCAAGAATTCCATAAATAATTAAAAAATATATAGTTAGCTACATTTATAGAGAAGAAAACAAAAATGATTTTCTAAGTATATAAACCTTTTAGTTATCATAAAAACCCCATTAACTTTTTTTTTTAATCAAAACTTTCCATGGTTTATTTCAACTTATAATTATAAGGATCCATTTTAGGAAAAACCATCTCTTTTTGATCTAGGAGTATCTAGGTCCATGAGAAATCTTGCATCAACCACAAATATATTAGGATATTAATTTATCTAATTTTTTTGTTGCATAAAGTTTTTTAATTGCACTTATGTTTTGTTGAGAGTTTGTGCAATTCTTATTTATTGCATGAATCACCTTGTATTATTTTGTGTTGTCATTTATGAGTGCCTTGTTTAGTGTAGTTAAGTGATACCTAGGAGAACATATGTGTAAGTAATGATTCGTGTATATTTTATTTCAAAATTATATCTGATTACTATCTATTTGAGTATGATAGGCTTAATGTGAGTTATTTTAATAATATGTTATTGTTATCTGAAATTATGGAGATGTTATCTATGTTTATGTCAATATGTAACTCTACATGAATTAGTATATTTGATTAATATGATTATTTACCATAGAGGAATATGATTACTATATATTTTTTGAGGACATTAGAACTTTATTGTACAAATCATGCATCAAGTTTCAGACCATCTAAAGAAATAATGGTAATATTATTGATCATTCTTATGTAGACATAAGAGTAATGGAACAATTTTTTGTTGATTTTGAATGCCTATGATGTTATGTGACTTTCTATGTATTTGAATCCATTTCTAACTATTTTGAATTAAAATCCAAAAGTCACAAAAGTTGATAAGAATTCATGTAATAATGTGTGTATCCTATTTTGGGACACATTGAGTTATAACATGTTCTTTTCCTTGAAAATGTGAATAAATTTAATATTTTTATATTTAATGTTTGAGATGCATTACGGTGTGTTAAGGTTGTTATTGGGTTAAAACCACTTAATGTAAGTATGTGGGTCTTGAATCTATTTAAACATGCACTTATGCATGTGTTAAGGGACTCTTCCAATTATAAATTGGATAGATATTAGATATAAGAGGTTATTTTTCAAAGACTATGAGTTTTCATAGCTAATATATATGGATCTAATATTGTAATGAATCTCATTTTGAGATTATGACATGAGTGTGTCATTATGCCTGTCTTCTTTCCTTTGGTTGAAATCAAATAAAGATCTAAGTTGTTATTGTTGTTTTTTTTAAATTATTCTACTAAGTATTCTTGGGATAAATGGTCTAATACATATATTAATTGAGACCCCTATTCTAGATTGCATTAATTAGTATCAAATAAAGTTTATAATCTTTTTTTATTGATTGTTGCTTTTTATATTTATAATTTTGGGTAGAAAATAGTTATAGATGTCTTCTCAATGATATGAAATAAGGTGTAAGGTTTTATCAATCTTATATTATCATAGTTATCTAGATATTTTATTTATGAGGAAATGACACGTAGAGGAGGCTTAGGTGGTAAAAGAGCTTAAGTGGTTAGGCACCTAGATTAGCAAATCTAGTTGAAGTGATAAGAAAAACACAATCTAGAATGAAAGTTGTGTAAATTTCACTTCCTCATGGATTTGAAGTATTAGATGATGAAAAAGATACAAGTAATACATAAAAAACACTTGAAGATTAATATGTAGAATAATAGGTTGAGGAACTTGAATATCTATTCTTGAAATTCATTATGTCAATGACAAGTAAACCAAAGTTGGACCCTAAAATTTATTTTCTAAGTTTGAGTCTTGAAGATATCATTAACTAATCACTGAATTAGAGAAATACTTTTAGTATTAAAGTATCAAATATCCCAAGTAGGTTAATTTTTATATCACAAAATTTAAAGGTCGTGCATATTTATGGTGAGAACATATATAAGCCGAGAGATTACGTAAAGACATAAAATATTCATACCTAGATTAGAATTGTTACCAAACTAAAATCTAAATGCATTCCTTTGGATTATAAAATGAGTAATAAAATCTAAAACCTAAGGAAAAGAGAGATGATTGTCAAATAATACACTAGGGAGTATTATAGACTTATTATCAAAGTGGTTCATGTGGAAGATGATTTTGAGAAGATCTCCATATACATGAAGGGATTGTGTATGGTGATTTAAGATTAATTTTGTATGATCAGATTGTGATATATGGCATAATCTTATCAGTGTGTGCTGAAGGTAGAGGTATTTTTTATGAAAATAACAAGGATAAACATCAAGATGAAGAGGAAGATTCCCACATGGATTAAGAACTAATATATTTTATTATACGTAAATTATATAAGGTGAGGTAATTACTTCACATCGTAATGGTGTTAATAGCTTGAGAGGTATAGGTAATATTAGAGGTAGAGGATCCTATACCTATGGACAAGGTAGAGGTCATGGATTCAACGTAACATGTTACAAATGTGGTTATATTAGCCATAATGCATTTGAATTTTCTCATTTTCATATTGAAGGAAATAGAATAATTTATGTCAGTGTTAATATTGCACAAAAATTTAAGTGTTGAGTATATTCACAATATATATGAATCAAAGACTAGAGAATATTTTATGAAAAAGAGGTATTATTGAAGCCTATAAAATATTAAAATAGTTCAATATATAAATAATTTTTTGAAAATCCAAAGGTGAGTGATGCAAATTGATTATTGGCAATAGAAGTAAAGATGATATTAGTTCACAATAAATAGTAGGTAAACATGAGTTGAATATAGTTTTGTATACAAACCCATATAAATTTTATTGGTTGTTGAAGGAACATCAAATTATTTAAAATGAACAACATTTGGTAAGTTTTCATATTGGTACTTATAGAGATGATGTTTAATGTGACATAATACCTATGTATGTTTGTCATATTTTTCTTGGAAGACCTTAGTAGTTTAACCATAGGGAATAACACGATGGTCATGCTAACACATATACATTATATAAATATGGAGTAAAATATACATTGAATAATTTTAATGATATGTGTGAATAAGTGATAAAGATTCCAAAAGTGTTAATATTTTTGAAAAATAATTTATGAAGGAATTAAAGCAGAGTTAATATGATGCATTATTTTCTAAACTAGCTCAAGAATCTATGAAAGAAGAAACATTAGAACATGAAGTAAAGGGGATAATAAGTGAGTTTGAAAATATTTTATCTAGTGATAATCTAGATGGATTATCATTGATGGGAATCACAATTCATCAGATGGATCTAATACTTGGTTCGAGTTTACCAAACAAAGTATCACATATTTTGACTCCAAAATCGAATGCAAAGGTGAAGAGACAAATTTAATATTTATTATATAAGGTTTTAATCAAATAAATTTTGAGCCCATGTGAAGTTATATTATTACTAATGCTTAATAATATTTGATAATGGGGAGTGGAGAATGTGTAATGATTCTAGAGCCATTAAAAAGATTAGTATAAAATATATATTTCCATTTCTGCACATGGATGATCTAATGGATTGGTTTAGTGGAGTGATATAATTAATAAATATTTATTTGAAGAGTGGATATCATAAAAATCATATAAGAGAGAGTGATTAATTGAATACAAAATAAAAAACATAATAAATATTATATGAGTAGTTGGTTATGCCATTTGGACTAACTAATGTACTAAGTACATTCACAAGAATGATGAATGAATTTATTAAGCCATTTTTGGGTAAGTTTTTCATTGTGTATATTGATGACATATATATTTTCAATAGAATAAAGGAAGAACATTTATGAAATTTAGGCAAAGTGATATAAAGGTTGAGAGAGGAAAATTTGCTTATAAATTTGAAGAAATGTAATTTTATGCATAAAAAATTGGTGTACTTTGGATTTGTGATTTCTTAATAAGGTTTTAAGATGGATCTAGAAAAGGTATAGACTATAATGGATTGGATGTCACCATATATTACATTTTAAGTGAATCATTTTCATGGACTAAGAATCTTTTATAGGAATTCCAGTTGGATTTTTGCACCAATCACTAACATGATATGGAAACATAAAATAGAATTTGTATGGATAGTGGACGTAGAAAATAGCTTATAGGAGTTGAAGAATAAGATAATAAAGTGACCAGTGTTAAAATTTATATATTTCATTAAAGTATTTTAAATAAATTGAGATGTGAGTGGCACCACAATAGGATCAATATTGAATTCAATAAATAAGACTTATTACATATTTGAGTGAAAATTTGAATGATTCAAAGTAAAAATATTCAGTATGTGATTAAGATTTTTATGAAATTATGCAAGTGCTAAAGAAATGGATACATTATGTGTTGCCAAATGTATATTTTGCATAGATCATCAAGAATTACAATTCATTAATAAGAAAAAAAATTGAATCAAATAGATATGAAGTGGGTTGAATTCCTAAATAGTTATTAATTGTTTGAAACATAGAAGTGGAAAGTCTAATAGAGTTGATGATACATCAAGTATAAGGATTATTTTGTTAAATAAATTAAGAGTGGAAGTTATAGGATTTGATCTTATGAAAGAAAAATATGAATAAGATGAATATTTTAAATAAGAATGGAAGTCGTGTAGAGGTCCAATATGTTAAGATAGACCACCATGGTTAGAATATTTTATTCAAGAAGGTTTATTATTTAAAAGAAGTTAATTGGTTATAGTTTAATATGTGACCATTTAATCAAGTAAAATCATAGTAGAGGTTTATTAAGTTATTTTGATTATGAAAAAACATTAGAATAAGTGCCATAAATATTTTTCCCCAAGGATTAGTATAGATGTGAAAAAAAAAATCATGGGTGTAGGGTTTGACAACTAATGAGAGGGAGAAGTTAGAATGCAAGGTTGTATCAACCATTGCATGTTCCAAGGTTGTATCAGCTATTGCATGTTTCATAGAAACAATTTGATGATATAATTATGTATTTTTTTAGTTTTTCCTATAACATAGAAAGTAAGTGATTCAATATTCATGATAGTGGATATATTTTCAAATATGACATATTTCTTAGCAAGTAATAAGACTAGTGATGAAAAAAACATTGCTAATTTATTTCTCAAAGAAGTTTTAATATGACATGGTTTACTATGTAGTATAGTATCAAACAAAGATGTGAAATTTATTGGACATTTCTGATGGACATTGTGGAATAAATTGAATACCAAACTATATTTTTGTTTACCATATCATCTATAAATAGATGGAAAAATAGAGAAATTCAATATAAGTTTGCATAATATTTTGAGATGTTTAGTTGAAGGTAAGTCATGAACATGGGACAATGTTTTGTCACAAACTGATTTTTACCTAATTAATGAACTTGTATTTTGTTGATAATTTATGCATGCTTTCTTTGTTTCATAGATAATCTTGTGTTTTTTATGTTGCCCTTTATGAGTGCCTTTTTTTATTATAGTTTTGTGTTGCATATGAGAACACATGTATAAGTAATGATGAATTTATCTTTTATTTCATAGTTATATCTAGTTAACTTATAATTGAGCATGAGAGGCCTAATGTTGGTTTTTGTAATAAAATTTTGTTACAACATGAAAGAGTGAAAATGTAATGTATGTTTTTATGAGTATGTAACACTAATTAAAGTAGGCTATTTAATCAAGATGATTCTACAAAGGAAGATGAGTAGTATATATTTTTTGAGGACATTATAATATCGTTTTAAAAGTTGTGCATCAAGTCTTAGATCATTTGAATAAACAACAATAATGTTCTTTATCATCCTTAAGCAGACATAAGAGTCATTGTACAAAGGTTTTATAATTTTAAATAACTTTGATGATGTGAAAAATTATATGTATTTATAGCCATTATCAAATAATTAGAATTTAAATCAAAAAGTCATGAAAGCTTATAAGGATTCATTTAATAACATGTGTGACGTATTTTTTGATGCATTGATTTTGAATGTTTTCATGTTCCTTTTAAATTTGAATACATTTAATATTTTTGGAATTTAATATTTTAGATGCAATAAGGTGTTTTAACGTTGTTATAGGAGTAGAAGCACTTAATATAAGTAGGCAAGTCTTGTGTTTATATATGCATGCACATACACTTGTGTTAAGGGACTCTTCTAGTTGAAGATAGGATATATATTATATCAAAGAGTTTATTTTGAAAATATTATGAGTTATTAGAGATAAGATATATGGAATTGATGTTGTAAAAAAATCATTATGAGATAGTGATGTGATTGTGTCATTATTCTTATTTTATTTATTTTGGTTCAAATAAAATAAATATGAGTTGTTGAATTATATTTTAAATTTTACATTGATTATATTGAGGGATACACTATCTAAGACATATCTTAATTTATACCCCTAAATGAAAATACATCACTTTTTATTTCCTCTTTCATTTAACCAGATGAAATCCCTAATCGATTTCTATAATTTATCAAAATGTGAGTTGTAAAACATATAGTAAGAAGAAAAATATATATTGAAAGAGGACATTTAGAAACCTTATATAATATGTCATTTATATTTAGTGATTTTTTATTAATTTCATTCAAAACCCAATTCCACTCATCCTTAAAATAAGTGATTAGATAAAAATGTATACCAAATACCTCACTATTTTATATGGTCAACACCAAGACCAACCTAAAGAGAGAACCTACTTTAGTGGAAATTCTTCTCATATAAATAAGAAATAATTTTATATTGAAACTTTATACCCAAGTTCACTACAATATGTTTTTAATTTATTATAAATATACTAAAAATATTCCTCTTTTACAACTAGGAAAATGGTTATATCATCAGAAAATAAATAATAATAAGTTTTTCATTTCCAGGAGTTTCATCCCCTTAACTAGAGGGAAAATGGAAACATATTTCAAGATGAAATTGAGGGATTAAAAGAAATAGTGAAGAGATTAGAAAAAATGGGTAAAATTTGTATTATCAACATTTGTATCAAATTTTACTTCGTAATATCATCATTAATTTATACCTTAGTTTATGCATCATAAAATAAAATATTTGTCATTCTAAAAAAAATATCATGGAACCAAAAATATGTTAATATGACTTCAATAAGAGGTCATTCAATTATGTCATATACATTTTTAAAATAAAGTATTTCATTAAAAACATTGTATTAGTATTCTTATCCTAATACGTACCCTCTGAAGTGGTAATTAGTTATCTATTATATACAGACCATCTAAAAAGCATATGGATATGGATAATGCTTCTGGTCATGATTTTAGTAAGGATTTTATAATAAATATTTAGGAGGGTGATATGCATCTAGTTTTTAGTTAAGAAGAATCACATTCTTTAAGAATAAATTGAATCACCTATCTATCAATATGCTTGATAAATGAGCCACATTGTATGTCTTTATCGTACACTTCCATAAGTTTTGAGGCTAACCATTATTTATTGTCTTTGTAAAATTTGGTACAGAACCTATTAAATTAATGAAATATATGAAAATTAAAACTTCATTTAAGGAGATGTCCTTCTTAATGGGTGAAAAAAATAGACCCAATAAACTATTAAGGTTTGATTTTATAGATTTTATCATCTGAACCATCAAAGGTAAATAATCCCTTATAAAAGGACAATAAAAAATCTTTAATGATATCCAAATCTTTAAAAACAACACCCAAAATAATGTTTGTATTTAATTATTTATAATAAGTATTTAACACCTTTATTATCTAATTTGATCCCGTTTAATTTGGGCCTAATTTGAGTTCCTTTGGCTAAGAACTATTATAGAGTTTTAAGATGATGTTTAATAGTGTTGTTAGAAAAATAAAATGTGCAAGTTCAAATGGGTAGCAACCAACAACACAAAATAAAATAAAATACTAAATCTATGGGGATATTTTGGAGCTTAACAATAGTGCTGAAAATACAAAAAATGATCATTCAAGAAGAGATGAAATAGGGGAAGGCAGATTTATAGCAATAAAACACACACACTTTCATATATTAAATGACTCTAAAAATAAATATTATAAATAAATACCTACAAATACAATTGTTCATAAACTCTTACAAAAAATCTTTGCTATGTTTTTCCATTGGTTGATCACTCTACTATTGTAAATGATCAAAAGACTATATTTTTATTCTTCCAATGCTAATACTTCCAATCTTTGACTACTATGAATATGATCTTCTCCTTTATTCTATTCTTCCTTTTATATATTTTTTTAGGCTACAATTTTGATCCTCTCCACCTATTTTCTCTAGGCTATATTCTCTCTTGGATACTCTCTCTGATTATTGTTGTGTCAATATTCTCTACCCATTTCTCTCCTTATCTCTTTTTACTGTCATTGAGATAACTTATTTATTACTCTCTTACATTATATTTTTCTCTTTTTGTCTTCTAGAGTTGGGATTCTCACCTACCTCCATTTTTCCCCTAAAAAACTCCAAATTATTTGTTTATTTCAAATTTGAATTATGCATTAAATTCATTTGGTTACTGCTATCATAATTTGGAGCTTGTTAGGTAGGTAGGTCGAAAAGAAGAATAAAATATTTTAACACTCACCCTTATTATTTACCTTCCTATCATGGTTATCTAAACTTTTCTTAGGCTTCAAAACATCCTTATAATTTTTATTTTCCTTCTTATATCCATTTGGAATCATTCTCTACATGTTCAGAGCTTCACTATTGAAGTTTATAGCTTGACTATTGAAGTTTGTACTTGGACTAATAGAGTCTATAACTACCCTAATGAAGTTTGTACTTACCCTACTAAAGTTCATAGCTAGATTTTTTAAGTCTCTATCTACCCTAATAAAGTTCATAGATTAGTTTTTGAAGTTTGTAGCTAGACCATTGAAGTCTGTAGCTACCCTAGTGAAGTCTATAGCTAGACTATTAAAGTCTATAGCTAGACTATTGAAATCCATAACTTGGTTTTAAGAGTTTAGAGGCAACATAAGACTTTATAGGCCCAATTTTGTTGCATCAATTACCCCTAAACTTCCTTTTAAATGCATGAAAATGTCTTTTGACAATGGTTTAGTGAAAATATTAGCTAGTTATTGATCTAATTTATAAAAATTAAGATTTATCACATGTTTATCAACTAACACTCAAATTTATTGATACCTCATTACAATGTGCTTGATCCTACCATGAAAGATGGGTTTTTTTTTATAACACTATGAAGAATATATTGTCACAATAGACTATAAAAACTCATTTTACAAATCTGAAATTATCTTTCTTAACCATATAGTTTGGCATGTTGTTGCATTGGCTATTATGTACTCTAATTCAACTATAGAAATTTAAATTATAGGTTGCTACTTTGAAGCCCAAGATATGGCTCCTTACCCAAGATGAAATACATAATCTAAAGTGTTATTTCATTCATCAAGACTACTAACCTAATTACTATTTATTTAACCCAAAGTCAAAACTCATTTACTACTACATACAAAACTCCATAATCTCTTAATCTATTCACATACCTCAATATCCTCTTTCCCACTTTCCAATGTATCTCCTTTGGTGTCTCCATGAATCTATATATGAGGTTGACTTCATACATGATGTCCAACCTAGTTATAGTCCAATACATGAATATTCACATTAATCTCTTGTACCATGTCAGGTTTACATTATTATTGCAATCATCCTTGTACAACTTTAAACTTATCTCAGTTGATGTAGATACTAGCTTATTGTCCAAAATCTTAAACATTTTCAAAATACCCTTTGCATACTTATATTGGCATATGAATATGCTATAATCTATTTTCTTGACTTCTATCCCAAGAAAGTACTTCAAAAATCCTAAATTAGTCATTTAAAAATCCTTCTTAATGGTTGTTTTAAACTCTTATATTAATTGATTTGCACTTATGGTGAATATTAGATCATCCCCATATAAAATTATAATCAAAATATCACCTTTACTTGATTTTATGTAGAGTGTGGGATCATTGGCACTTTTGTTAAAGCCATTACTCAACAAATAAGAGTTTATATAGCTATACCATGCTCTTAGGGCTTGCTTGAGCCCATATAATTCCTTTTTTAGCCTACATACCTTGTTCTCATGATTGATAATCTCATATATAGGTGGTTGTCCCACATAAACCTCTTCTTATATTACTCCATTTAATAAAGTTGACTTGACATCCATTTGATGCACCTTCCATTTATGTTGAGTAGCAATGGCTATGATTGTCCTCACCATTTATATCTTTGATATGTGTGCAAACATCTCATTGTAGTCATTTTTAGGCCTTTTATTATATCCCTTAACAATTAGCCTTGCCTTATGCCTCTCTATCTTATCTTCAAAATTGGTTTTTGTCTTGTACACCCACTTGACTCCTATGACCTCTTTTCCTTTTGGAAGGTTAACTAACTCCCAAGTCTGATTTCTCTCTATGGCATGAATTTATTCATCCATTACTTCACACCAATTATTGTCCTTGATTAATTTTTCAAAGTAGATAGGATCAATTGATTAAAAAAAGAGAATAATTCATAATTTCATGTTGATTTTGCTCATACCTTGACTACTTATAGACTTCTTGAAAGCTCCTTATCCCTACTAGGCATTGACTTGAGTTGGAGGAGGATGAGGTTGACTCATGAATAACTCATTGGCATTCTTAATAGTTTTTGACACTAGATGAATCATTCCTTTGTGAAATAGGGGTCCAATTTGTTATATGATGGTTGTACCACCTACTATTTTAGATTCAATAAAGGGTCCACTAGCCTTTTTTTGTGTTTGTTTTTCTTCTTGTCTCTCCTCCTAAGCTTCATGTTCAATGAATTGAACATCTTGAATAATTATGATTTATTTGGTGATGGTATTTTATTATTGATAAGCCTTTGATTGATCATTATACCCTATGAAAATGCACCTTTCACCTTTTTCATCCCATTTTATCCTCCTTTATTTGGGAACATGTGAATATGAAACACATTTGAACATTCTAAGGTGTTCAACACTTGGCTTATAGCTGATATATGATTATTGAGGTATCATATCCCTAATTATTTTTATTAGATAAATATTCAACAAGTATATAGTTTTTGTTATAGCCTTAGTCCAAAAATCATTAGGTATGCCTTTTGCCTTGAGCGTGTTCCTTACCATATCTTGGATGGTCTTATTCTTCCTCTCAACCATGCCATTTTTATATGGTTTATACTTAGATGTAAATTTATTCTTGATTCCATGATCCTTAAAAAAATTCATGAACTCATTATAGTTATACTCTCCCCCGCTATATGCCTTCAAAATCTTGATATAATGGCCAATTTATTTCTCCACCATTGCCTTGAATTGCTTGAAGGTATCAAATACATCTAATTTTTTTTTAATAAATACATCCATATCTTCCAATTGAAATCATCTATGAATGTCATTAAGTAGACATTCTTAAATAGGGAGTGGGTCTTCATTGGACCAAACAAGTCTGAATGGATTAGCTCTAAAGGAGCTTTATCTCTTCATGCTTTACCCACAATAAATGAACTCCTATGTTACTTCTCAAATATGCATCCTTCACACATTTCATTTGGTTGTTTTATAAGGGGAAACCCTCTCACCATTTTCTTCTTGTGAATGATTTTCAACCCTCCAAACTAAAATTCCCATATCTTAGGTGTTAAAGAGTAGACTCATCTACTATAGTTTTGAACATTGTTATGAACTAACTTTGTATTCTCAATTGAAACATCTGATTACTTGTCATCTTGATTGCTAAAACTTGCCTATTAAATCCACTTGTATCAAATATTATGCATTCATCATTCTCAAATCTAACCTTGTATCCATTTTGGACAAGTTGCCAAATGTTAATAAGGTTTTGCTTTAACTCAAGAACAAAGTAAACATCTTAAATTTGCCTTTTGTCAACTTGATTGGTGTAATTAGATTTGATACCTTTTACCATACTTTAATCTAATCATAACTAATACTTCATTTAAAAGTTAACCTACATTATCTCCAAAAGTCTTCCAACTTTCTCATTGGCTAAAAAATATGCACTAGAAGACAAGAATATGTTTTGTAGATGATGAGTCATGATCCTTTCAAGAAATAAAGATCCTTAAGATCTGAACAATAATTAAATGCTCCAATATGCTCTAATTACTAGATATCTTTACTTTATTCTCTATGCCATCTCCCACTTAAATTGCCTATGAAGACAAAATCTTCATAACTTAAATCTGATAGAGCCATGTTATGTATGCTTTAAGCAGTGATAAGTACCAAGATATATTGAATATGAGACCTTATCGAGGATCTAGATATATTGAATATGAGACACTTGTTTATAATCATTCATCTACCTTATTTCAATATCTGAACATAGGTTTACTATTTATGAGAACCAATCTCCTTTCTTGGTTTTCTTATAGTTCTCTTATTGATGAAAATCCTATAGGCCACATAGCTTTGTTCTTTATCCCTAATCAATAGCTAGCTACCCATCTTTGATCTCTACTAGACCTAAAAAGACCTATTTTTTCCTCTAATCATTTATGGAAGCCAATAATTCAATATATACATAGATATTCTTAAAAGAGAAATGATCACAATCACAAAATAATTATACAACCCCAAAAGATGAGCCCTGTAAGTTTTAGATCTTCAAACCAGAGGTTAAAACTATACTTTAATGGTGATAGAGATTCATCATTAACCATCTTAATTGTATGACTTCATCTCATGCTTATTAGTGCTCAACTAAGATCTAGTGGTGATTATGCCCTTTGAAACATTGCTTTGGTTTGAACTATGGTCACATTTGTTCTCCATAAAAGTCCATGGTTTTCAACTTTTAATATTGACCATCGATCTTGATCTAGGCTTTATCAAATTATGTCAATTATCATCTCCTCATTTGTTTTATGGGATCCTACTAACTCTTTTACATCTCACTCAATGTTAATATAATTATATACAAATGAACATGAGCCATAGATATTCTACTAGTCTAACTTAGTTGAGACACTTGGCTGCTTCTCATTTATCTTCAACATTTGTTGACTTGTTGACCCATTGTTCACCATTAGATATTATTTGTATGATTGCATGCACCTCATTAATCTACCTAGAACCACTAACCTTATTAGTTAACATGCACTATTATATATTTATTCAGGTACCTAAGATCTTTTACCTTTTATTTTATTGACTCATCAATGTGGTTGATCATCTCTTTATTCCCACTCATGTGGTTGCTACAACCACTATCTGAGTACCATTTCTCTTTACCACTTTTCTCTATAATGTTACATGTTATAAACAAGTTTACACTTTTCTCAATCTTATTAGGTTCAACCTCTTGTGTTTTGAGAAATTTTAATTCTACTTATTCATATCATACTCATTATTTTTACACTCACTAGCATAGTGTACATACCTTTTGTAATAATAGCATTGGATGTTAGACTTATCATACCTTTGTGTAGATCCTCTTCTAGAAGTGTTGCTACTCCTTCCTCTTCCATGTGACTCTTGATGGTTGTGCCTTCCACTTTCTTGACTACTATAAATTCTTCCTCTTCTTCTATTGTTTGATCCTCTACTCTTTGTCTCACATTCACATTGGTCTTGAATGCTTGGTCGTGGGAGGAGGTGGATGACCTATTCATCCTTTGTTCATAGGTTTTCAAGGAACCCATTAGCTCATCTACTATAATTTACCTAAAATATTTTGAATCTTTAATTTAAACTACTATAGATTAAAATATAATTGGAAGGATCCTCAACACCTTCTTTATGATCCTATGATCTTCAAGGGTATAACCACTCTTAATTTGATTGACAATATTTATTGTCCTTATGAATAAGTCAATGATAGACTCATTCTTATTAATTTTTAGGGTCTCAAATTCCCTTATTAAGATCTAAAAATTGACAAGATTCACCTTGTCACTCCCTTGATAGGCATTTTGAATAATATCCCATGATTTTATAGAATGAATAGTTGTTTCTATCCTAGGAAAGATTGAATCAACTAGTTCCATTTATATGTAGATAAATGATTTGGTAAAAACCTCATCATATCGACCTTAAACCAACTCCCATACCTCTTGAGAGTTATATATGGTATTCATTTTGATGCTCCACACATAATAGTTCTTTCCATCAAATGTAGAGGGATACTGCCATGAACCAAAACTACTTGATGACATGTCTAAATGGGATTACAAACTAAGGGATATAATACCTATTATTGGTATAAAAATAGAATGTGCAGGCCTAGATGGGTAAAAAACAAAAATACAAAATAAAATAAAAGATTGAAACTAAGGGGATAGTCTAAAGCTAAAGAACAATGTTGGAAATGCAAAAAATGATCATGCAAGAAGAGATGAAATAGGGGAGGGAAGAGTTATAGCAATAAAACACACACACTTTCATATATTAAAAGACTATAAAAACATCTATTACAAATAAATACCTAAAACTATAGTTGTTCATAAACTCTTACAAAAAACCTCTACTATGTTTTTCTATTGGTTGATTACTCTAATGTTGTAGATGGTCAGACAACTATATTTTTCTTCTTTCAATGGTGACACTTTAAATCTCTAACTATTATCAATAATGTTTTATTCTCCTTTATTTTATTCTAACTTTTATTTATTTGTACAAGTTGATGCTCTACTCCTCTTTGCCTATTTTCTCTAGGCTATATTCTCTCTTGGTTTCTCTCTCTCTAACTATTATTGCATCAATATTCTCTACCCATTTCTCTCCTTATCTCTTTTTTATGTTGAACTAACTTATTTATTACTCTTTTACATTCTATTTTTATTTTTTATCTTTTACAGCTGGTCTTTTCACCTACCACCATTTCCCCCCCAAAAAGACTCTAAACGGTTGATTGATTTCAAATTTGAATTGTGCATTAAATTTGTTTGGTTATTGTTTTCATAATTGAAAGCTTATTGGATGGGTAGGTAGGAAGGTAGAATTAAAAAAAATTAAAAATAGAAACTAGGTTATCAATAAGATTGGGGTAATGAGGGTTATCATGTAATTTAAACTAAAAAATGATAAGTTTTTCTTGGGTAGATATCTATTTTCTTTTTCTAGTCTCAACATTAGTTTGTCTATATGACCACATAGTTATTTTTTGCATAGTTTAATATAACTATTCCAATAGTTAATTTTAGATTGAAAATAAAATAATATTTTAAAAATATTTTAGCAAATTATAATCCCTTTAATATAATCCTCATTTTTTAGGTTAGACATATTAAACTTATACATAAATATCCAGTATTTATAATCTTAAAGGGGTTAGAATTCAAGTGAAAATTCATCTTAATAATAGTGTGGTGTATAATAAAAAAAAACCTTTTAAATATTTTCCTCATCCATAAAAGTAATAATAAATTGATCCATGTTCAAAAAAAATCTATCTAACCTATAATACTCTTTTTAACTTGTTGAATATTACACTATGCATACCAAATTCTTTGAAAGTTTTATTTACCAGGAGTATTTAGTTTAAATATTATTTTAAGAATTCTTATGTAAAGTGTTGATTTCCTTTCTATGAAAATGGGAACCCAAAAAAAGGTATCATAATTATATTATATACTATTTAAGTCTCCCCTACAATCATTTAGGGCATAAACTAATAAATCCATCTCAAAGTTTATAAGAAATCCATTTCAAAAGAGCAACCCTCAATAATAATTTGGGGCATAAACTAAGAAACTACATAAATTTTCATTTATATATTTTATGATAAGCCAAACTAATATATTGGTGGTAAAAACACTATAATACACAATAGATTCAAACCATTTGTCATGAATTAAAATAGTTACACCTCTTATATGTTTATCGTGTTTAGTGAATAACCTAAAAGATCTAAGATAAATACCCTTAAGGGTTAATTAAATGGATACACTTGCCTAAACATATTTTAGAATTAGAAAACTTATATTATTTATATAGTTTTTGAAACAAACCACAATTAGATTCCTATCTTTGGTATCCATGTTTATTACATTCAAATTGAAAATATTTTTAAAAAGGGGGAAAAGAGAGAATTAATAGAACCCTATGAAGGGGAAATAATAGATATTTTTTCTAATCAATCCTATTAAAGTATATTTATATTCTGATAGATTATGTGTAAGTATTGTTATGAAATGGAATTGCACCCTTGTGGGGGAGTTCTTTAGGCTCCTCCACTCCTAGCCACAATATGGGAACAACCTCAAGATGTGGGTTTCCTATGGTAAACTTAAACCTTTGAATAAATTTGGCTTTCTCTTGATGGATCACCTATACTAATGCTTATACTGAGAAAAGGGGTAGAAATGGGGAAAAGGCTCCTAAAAACGTTAACTAGGTGATGCACCAAATAAAAATGGGAAAGTCCCATAAGCTTGAACCCACACTAGATCTGCATAAGACAATGTTAACTTACACAACCTCAAAATCAAGCTAATTGTATAAGTATTTCATAGACTAGGTTTAAGAAGCAATGAATGCAAATAAAGAGGAGTTATAAGACTCACTAAGATCTTACATAAATGGTAGAAAGAACACTAATCTAGACCTACAAATAGCTTGAAAGCACCTTAAATAAGGTAAGCAATAAGGATAATGGTTATGGAAGAATCTCCTTCATAAGGTCATCATGCACAACTAACTAAACATTGATCTAAGGTAAGAGATAGGTAAATAAAGTCTTGTATTACTTCAAGAGGTAGTTATTACATATTTTTGATAGGGTTTAGACTTATCAAAATGAGTATGTCTTGCAATATCTTAAAAAATCCCCTGATACTCCCAAAAATGAGCATCTTTACAAATGGGAAAGAATGTGTGATATATAGAAAAGGGGAAGAGAGAAGAGAGGGAGAACGTTAACCAAGAACAATCAATGAGATGCCACTTTTAATGAATGCTCTACCATACTTTAATCTAATCATAACTAATCCTTCATTGAAAAATTAACCTACATTAGCTTCAAAAGTCTTCCAACTTTCTCATTAGCTAAGAAATATGCACTAGAAGACAAGAATATGTTCTGTAGATGTTGAGTCATGATCCTTTCAAGAAAAAAAGATCCTTAAGATATGAATAATAATTAAATTCTCCAACATGCTCTAATTACTAGATATATTTAATTTATTCTCTATGCCATCTCCCACTTAAATTGCTTATGAAGACAAAATCTTCATATCTTAAATCTGATAGAGTCATGTTATGTATGCTTTGAGCAGTGGTAAGTACCTACTTATCAAGGATCTAGATATATGGAATATGAGACACTTGTTTATAATCATTCATATACCTTATTTCAATATCTAAACATAGGTTTACTATTTATGAGAACTAATCTCCTTTATTGGTTTTCTTATAGCTTTCTTATCGATGAAAATCCTACAGGCCACATAGCTTTGTTCTTGATCCCTAATCAATAGCTAGCTACCCATCTTTGATCTCTACTAGGCCTAAAAAGACCTATTTTTGCCTCTAATCATTTATGGAAGCCAATAATTCAATATATACATAGATATTCTTAAAAGAGCAATGATCACAGTCACAAAATAATTCTACAACCCCAAAAGATGAGCCCTGTAAGTTCTAGATCTTCAAACCAGAGGTCAAAACTATACTTTAATGGTGATAGAGCTTCATCATTAACCATCTTAATTATATGACTTCATCTCATGCTTATCAGTGCTTGACTAAGCTCTAGTGGTTATATATGCCCTTTGAAACATTGCTCTGGTTTGAACTATGGTCACATTTTTTCTCCATAAAAGTCCATGGTTTTCAACTTTCAATATTGGCCATCGATCTTGATCTAGGCTTTATAAATTATGCCAACTGTCATCTCCTCATTTGTTCTATAGGATCCTACTAACTCTTTTACATCTCACTCAATGTTAATATAATTATATACAAATGAACATGAGCCATAAATATTCTACTAGTCTAACTCAGTTGAGACACTTGGTAGCTTCTCATTTATCTTCAAGATTTGTTGACTTGTTGACCCATTGTTCACCATTAGATATTATTTGTATGATTGCATGCACCTCATTGATATACCTAGAACCACTAACATTATTAGTTAACATGCACTATTATATCTTTATTTAGGTACCTAAGATCTTGAAACTTATCAATGATGTGTTTATGCTAATTTCTTGACTTGATGTTCACCATTGATCTTCTTTGCATAATCAAATATGCTATATTAGATCTTTGGGACCCATTGACATCATTAATTTAATACTCACCATTAGATTTTATCTTAGCTCCCAATATTTGGACACTTGTTAGCTATGCATTTAACCTAGGAACATTTTGAATTCAAATGGTTATTTCATGAAGCATAAACTTGACATCCCCATGCATGTTTCACTCTGCAAGTCTAACTTTGAAGCTTTATATATTGAAATATCAAGCTCATCAAGACATAAAATTTGTATAGGATGATAAAGGCATGAAAACACCATGTACATGTAATATTTTGGATTGATAGGTTTCCCAAGTGCATTTATTAAATGTGCAATCAGATTGACTTGTCTATTTTTACACGACATGTTGATGACAGTCTGGCTCTTCTATGCTTATGCAAGAACTTTCAAGGCTCAAAATGATTTTGTGAGAACTAAAAAACCCAATTATGTCCATGAAGGTAATGATCACCATGATAATGTATTTAATCTCTTCCTTTACAACTCTAGACCTATTTTAAAACTTGCTTCTCAAATATCAACAAATTGCACTTTAAGATTGCTTAAAGTGTTTGAAAAGCTTTATAAGCAATATGAGATATTTGGACCACTCATTCCATCCATAACTCTACTTATCTCATCCATTCAAGTATAATCTTTGTATTTAGGCTAAAATTGGCCAACATCTTTGGTGAATCATAGGGAAGCATGCCTGCTATGCTTGAGAACCCAAACTAGTTGCCTTGTTTGATCCATTGGGCATGGAGTCAATTTTTCTCTCTCAACTAATATATATTTATGCAAGTTTGACCCTCTAAATAACTCCTCTTGAAACAACAAGGACCAAAAACAAAATAAAAAAAAGTGCCTAAGGCATAGAACAGAAAGGAAATGTGTACAAAGAACTTAGAGGAAAGCATAAAATCTACTTACCCTAAACTAACCAATTAGAGTATAACCTATACAAAACCATTGGCTATTTGTACAAAATAGCTACCCTTTCTTACTAATCTAATATGCTTTACATGCTTGAGGGTAGGCAACCAAAGATGGATAAGGATTGGTTATTTAGCATATTGGTGATATACTTCTCTAAGAATAAGAATAAAAATAAACTCACCTACCTAATCTGATTGATTGGACATAAAAGCATCTTAGAATGGATAAGCAACTTGATCTAGCTCTTTTTGATGCTCAAATTTATGCTCTAAATAAATCATAATAAGTGATGGTTCCTCCTTGTCATATTAAAACTGAGATAGGTACCTAATAAGACATTATTTTGTCAATACAAACATTGAGCGATCAGATTTTCCCTCATTCCTACACTTTATTATTCCATCATTAGGCTCCTCAAACATAATCAAATCATAATCTCCTTAGAGAGGAACATATCCTTCTCCAAAAATCTCAAACAAGTCCTCCAATTCCCTTATACTTGTTAGTGTATGCAAGCTGATCTTGAGTTGATTATTATCTTCTTCTTGAAGCATATGCTCATATTGAAATCTTTGCTCACCCTCAAAATCCTCCTTTATCACACAAAGTGATAGCTCATCAAAATGCATCACCTGAGCACTCAAGATGTCTTCTTCATTCACCTCACTCAATATTTCATGTTGTTTTTCAACTATAAATGAGGGTTGAGTTGGCCAACCAAGGTTCAAAAAGACACATCTATCTTACTCAAGGTCTACTTTACCTTCCTCTAGCTCTAATCCATCAATGCCATCTTCATTTGGCACCTCATCCTGAAGTGAACTAACCTCTAGTTCTTGATTTTGATCCTCTTCTTCATTTATGTTGAATGGACCTTCAGTAGTCCATTCAAGGTTTTCTCTATTTTCAAATTGAGGATTTTCTTCATTAGGATCCAGTTCATTAGTGTCAAATCTATGCCAAGAAGGATAGTATAAGCCTAATTTTTCCCTTTTTAAATGAAGTGGGCTGCCTATTATCATCTCCTCATCATAGACACTTGCATTATCCTCTTTAGGTTCACCTATGACTACAATATCCTCCTCTATGATTTGTATAATAGGTTCTTTCTCTAAGAGGGAGCTGGTGGGAGGGTGAAAATGTTCACCTTGCTTTCAGCTTATGAGAGTATCCTTTTAGCTAGGAACTTTGAATAGTCTCTTTGGTGGATTTTGAACTGGTGCTTAGGTTGTTTTAACTAGCACCTCTTCCTTCTAGAAACCTTTTTGAATTGACTTCCATGAGTAGAATGTGTAAAAAATAGTTTCCTCTCCTTGATTTTGACTCTCTTCCTCTTTCCTCATTTTCAGCCTAACTCTTTGATTTGCCTATCTATATTCTCTTATAATAGCTTCTCTTGAAGATGGTTAGGAGATTTATGAAGATAAGGAACACAAGAGGGTTGTCATGAGGTATAGGAGGATTCTTGAGGAAGATAAGTGGAATCTTAGGTTTCAAAAATAGGCTACTCTATAACATTCCCCTCCTTTATTTAAAGGCTCTCTTGGATTGAATTGCAAGAAGGGAAGGTCTAAGGGACACATGAAGAACTTGGAACATTTGAAGGGTCACTTGGAGTGGTCTTTTGGGGAAGAATGGGTAGCATAAATGAGGGTTAAGGTGGTGTATATGAAGACACATGAGGTTGATGGAGTTGGACCAACTATTCTTCAAGACTTCTTAGCTTATCCTCAATGTTTTGAATGTAACCACCTACATCCATCATCTCACTTGAGAGGTTCCTCCATTTTACCCCCTTAATAGGTGCCCATTCTTCCTTCATTAGCTATAATGCATTTCTCATGTCATGAATGATATGATTAGGGATATCTTGACCATATCCCCTTTGTGTATCAAGTTATATCATGTACCTTTGATATTCAAAGAGTATTTGATTCTAACTTAAAATGGATCAGTTTGGGGAATGACTAGGGGCATCTTGAGCCTGAGAAGGCTGATGCATTGAATCTTGAGAACCACTTGGGGTGAATCTATAAACATTTATAATCTGATATGAAGGATGTTGAAGTAGATAATAAACACTTAATCAAAATAGTGATGATATATACCAGATAATGATGACTAGGCACCTAGGTTGCTTACAACTAGAAGATTTGATTCAGAGTTACCATTAATGTTTGAAAATGTGCCTCTAAATGTTGATGAAGATAACACCAAAATTCTTTACCAGTGAAAAATGTAGTAAGTCCCATTGGGTGTGTCAAAAAAATTTATGATTTGGAATTGCACCCTTGTGGGGGAGTTATTTAGGCTCCTCCACTCCTAATCACAATATAAGAACAACCTTAGGATGTGGGTTTCCTATGGTGAATTTAAGCCTCTAGAGAAGGTCAACTTCATCTTGATGGATCACATGTACTAATGATTAGACTGAGAAAAGGGGTAGAAAGGGGGAAAGGGCTCCTAAGAAAGTTAAACAGGTGATACATCAAATTAAAATTGGAAACTCCCATAAGATTGAACCCACACTAGATTTGCACAAGATAATGCTAGATTACACAACCTCAAAATCAAGCTAATTACATAAGTATTTCATAGAACAGGTTTAGGGAGTAATGAATGCAAACAAAGAGGATTTCTAAGACTCACTAAGAGCTTACATCAATGGTAGAAAGAATACTAATATAGACTTGTAGATATCTTTTAAGCACCTTAAATGAGTTAAACAAGAAGTACAATGGATATGAAAGAATAACCTTCACAAGTCTATCATGCATAACTCACTAAACATTGATCCAAGATAAGAGATTCCTTTATTAATTTAAGAGGTAGTTCTTACATATTTTTTATAGGGTTTAGACTTATCAAAATGAGCATATCTTGCAATATCTCAAAGAGTCCCCTAATACTCCTAAAAATGAGCATCTTTACAAATGGGAAAGAATGGGTGATATATAGAAAAGGGGAAGAGAGAAGAGAGGGAGAAAATTAACCAAGAATAATCAATGAGCTACCACTTTCAATGAATGTTCTACCATACTTTAATCCAATCAGGATTGATCCTTCATTGATAAATTATCCTGCATTATCTCCATGAGTCTTCCATCTTTCTCATTGGTAGATAATTATGCACTAAAAGACAATAATTTATTCTGTAGATGATGAGTCATGATCCTTTCAAGGAAGAAATATCCTTAAGATCTAAACATCAATTAAATTCTCCACTGTGTTATATTTACCATATCTCTTTATTTGATTATCTATGTCATCTCCCACTTGACTTGTTTATGAAGGTAAAATCTTCATATCTTGAATCTAATAGTCATGTTATGTCTACTTTCAGTGGTGATAAGTACCTATTTGTCAAGGATATAGCTATATCAAATATGATACACTTGTTCATAATCATTCATCTACCCTATTTCAATATCTAAACATAGGTTTACTATAGATGAAAACCAATCCCCTTTATTAGTTTTCCTATAGTTATCATATCAATTAAAATCCTACAAGCCACATATTTGTTTTTTATCCCTAATCAATAGCTAGTTTCCTATCTTTGATCTCTACTAGGCCTAGAAAAACCTATTTTTACCTTTGAGCATTTATAGAAGCTAAGAACTCACTATCTACATAGATATTATTAAAATAGAAATGATCATAGTCATGAAACAATTATGCAAACCCAAAAGATGGGCCCTATAAGTTATAGATATTCAAACCAGAGGTCAAGATTATGATTTAATGGTGATAAAGCTTCATCATTAACCATCCTAACTATATGATTGCATCTCATGCTTATATGTGCTTGAATAAGCTCTAATGGAAATACATCCCCTTTGAAACATTGCTCTAGTTTGACCTATGGTTGTATTTATTCTCCATGGAAGTCCTTGGATTTAAACTTTTAATATTGATAGTCGATCTTGATCTAGGCCTTCTCAAATTATGTGAATAAACTGTCAGCTCCTTATTTATTCCATAGTATCCTACTAACTCTTTGGCCTCTCTCTCATCATTGATCTAATTATATATGAATGAATGAAATCTATAAATCTTCTACTAGTCTAACATGGTTGATACACTTTGTAGCTTCTCATTTGTCTTCAATATTTGTTGACTTGTTAACCCATTGCTCACCATTAGATTTTCTTTGTATGATTGCATGTGCACTGTCAATCTACCTAGACCCACTAACCTTGTCATTTGATGTGAACCATTATATATCTATTCAATTACCTAAGATATTCACACTTATCATTGACATATTTATGGTAACTTTTTGAGTTGATGCTCACCATTAATCTTCTTTGCATGATCAAATGTGTTCCATTAAATCTTTGGGACCCACTGATGTTGTTAGGTTGCCACTAGCCATTATATTTGATATTAGGTCTAGATATTTGGACACATGTCATATCCATGTTTAACCTAGGAATATTTTGAATTTAAAGGGCTATTTCATGAAGTTTAAACTTTATGTCCCCATGCACGTTTCACTCTACAAATTTAACTTTGAAGCTTTATATCTTGAGATAACAAGCTCAGCAAGACATGAAATTTATAAAAGATGTTCAAGGCATGAAAAATATCATTTTGATAAAATATTTTGGCTTGCGAGGTTCCCCAAGTGTATGTATTAAATGTGCAATCAGATTGACCTATCTATTTTTACATGACATATTGATGACAGTCTAGCTCTTCTATGATTTTGCAAGAACTTTCAAAGCCCAAAATGAGTTTTTAATACCTATGAAACCTACTTTATGTCCATGAAGATCATTATCACCATGAAAATCTATTTAATCTCTTCCCTTGTAACTTTAGACTTATTTCAATACTTCTCAAAGATCAACAAATTGTACTTTAAGCTTGCTTAAAGTGTTTCAAAAGATTTGTAAGCAATATGAGATCTTTGAACCACTCATTCCATCTATAACTCTTCTCATCTCATCCATTTAGGTAGAATCTTTGTATGTAGGCCAAAATTGGCCAACAAGTGCACCCCTCTTCATAGATAAAATCATAGATTGTTGGGGAAGAAGATCCACATACATATAATTTATTAATATATCATTCAAACAATGGCTTGCATTTTTTTTAGCATCTTTAAAAATACATTAAAAAATTACATACATCATTTTATCATTTTTTATGATAATATATCTAGGGATGTGTGAGAATGGGTGGCATAATTTGAAACCTTAGTTAGTGACTCCTTGTATCTAATTTATTTGATATAATGATATTAATGTCATCTACTAACTCTTAACTTTATTTTTTTAACAATATTCAAATTGATGACATCTACTTGATTACAAATATATATTACTAAATAAAATGATGTGTAGAGTTATAATTATATTCTTAAGATTGGAAACATATTTTGAAACAAATTAAACCCATAAAATTCATTTAAAATGATCAGGCAATATCTATGTTTATTGGCATAAGGATACACCTTATATTGTAGTGTTAGACTATAGTTCCTTCATATATTTTGTCTCTTTCACTTTGTATTCAAATATTTTGAGTTATATACTAAGGATTTCACTAAGGGATTTATAATAATCAAAAAATTATATTGAGATAGTACCATGAATCATTTATTTTGATTTTTGTTTGTTTATAATTCAAACCTTAAGGATTTGGTCTACTTATTATTTAGATAATTTTGGACTTTGCATATTTATTAATATATTTTATTTAATTGGCCAATTTACATAATCAGTATTCAATGATATTTTTACTTACTTTATAGTTTGTGTGATGTCTCCATGTTGATATATTTTTAAGTTTAATGAATCAACATTTATTTGGTAATTAGAGATGGCTATTTAATTTTTAATTTTGGTAATTAGAGGCAATATCTCTCCTAAGTGCAATTTTTATGTCTTGCGATCCTACACTATGCATCCTCCCCCATTTTATAATATCTTTATTTTTGTAACATATTTATTATCATCTTACACTATGCATTTTATAGATCATGTATATACATAAAAGGATAATCACAAAAGTGGGTGATGGATGTTAGGGGAGTGAAGGGAGTCATGACTAAAAGTGATGAAATGAGCTTCATTAAAATCACACTTTATTTAGATATGTGTATGGGGAGGAGTTGTATAAATAGATAATGGATGGGTTAAGGAAACACAATTATCTTTGGAGGGATTAATAATAGATGCCCTTAGAGAAGTGGAAGAATAGGGATGGGGTCCTTTATAAAAAGAAAGAGGCAAGAAATAATCATTTGAAATCGAAGGAAAATATTAAGAGATAATCTATGAAAATGAATAATACTAGGATTTATAATATTTTATATAAGGGAGAAATAAAAAAGAGGATATTCCCCCAAAAAATATTAGACATGGATGAATAAATAATCAAAAAAGAAGTGAATGAAAAAAATATAAAATAAAATGAATTTATATATATTAATTATATACAGAATATGTCTTAGTTGGAATTACCATATGTTTGGAGGGGTTTAAACTTTATTGATAAGGATTGATGTCATTATTTTTGTCTTTCTCCTCATTTTCATCTTCAAACTTCACTTTATTTTATTTCATGGTGGAGTGATATTTAGACCCTTAAGATGTCATTTTCCTATTATAATCATCATTACCATAACATTTTCCTTAACAAAATTTTGATGTCCCTTATTTTCAAAAAAAATATTCTAGATTCTCCTTGGGATTGTTTCTATAGTAATAATTTCTCACTTGGCACTTTATCTCCTTAATATTTATAGGTCCAATATCTTTTTATCATAGTGTCTTATGGATATGCATATGTTGAGATTGTATTAAGGAGATAATCCAATATTTTAAATTATTTATTATGAACTTGAACATTATTTATAATGTGTTCTTCATCATATAACTTATCAAATTATCATCATATATGATGTCACTATACTTCTCAGTCATATGGTCTATATACACTTTAAAATTCCATTTCACATTTATCTTGTCCTTAATAAAATTGATATACTTCATCTTATTCCTTCTATCAAGAACCACAATTTTAATATTTATTATATAATTCCTTTCATGGAGGGATAAGAGAATCTTATTTCTTAACCACTTCAAACAATTCAGATTATGCCTTTATTTTTTTAAGTCATCTTTAATATTTTTTAAATATTAATATTTGACATGGTTTCATGTACATATGGAGTTTGAATCCAATTTACTTAAAATATTTTTAAAAAAATTCAAGGGATTATAGAACCATTTATATTTGTTCTTATTTAGCCAAATATCCATTAATTTATGGACCTACATATCAAATTCTTTCTTTTTGTTTAATTAAATCATATTATTTTTAAAATTATATCATGATCAATTAGATCCCTAAACATTTATATTTATAAGGGGGGAATATTTTTTAGTATAAATTTTGGTAACACAAATAATGGGTATGTGAAACTTTGCAATTTAACATAGTTATTATTTTCATCAAATACCAATCTACATCCACTCTATCAGTAAACATTTTTTATAGTGGAAATGAACTTATACATGTTTGGTTCATATTCAATTCTATATATTATATTGATCATGAATATTCAATTAAATATCTATAAGGAGATTGATTTTCTAGGAGAGAAGTCCAATACGCCATCTTTTTATCTTCATATACTATATATAAATCCAAATTCTTAAAATTTTAATATACTAGATATGTAAGGTACATAAATATTATTATAGTATACAATATTCTCAATGATTCATTTAAATTTATATAAATAACCTTTGTGAATTTAAATCTATTATGATTCAAAGCATTGAAGTTTCATAAGTCATATAAAATTGGAAACTTGATGGGCATGCACCATTTTATCACTATTAGAATTTTATATGTAAGCCATCATGCTCAAATATTTTTGAGAAACAATGATAAAATTTAGTTTTAATTATAAAAAAGGATCTTGTTTTGGTTTTAAAAATTTATAAAATTTTAAAAATCAAAATTTATTGGTAATCTTATAAAAAAATACATAGTATCTATATACTAAATCAAATTATTGATTGGTATGGAAAACATATTCCTAACCAGATTGATTGAGATAGTATAAATAACTTTATAAAAAATTATTCAAATATTTTCTTGATTCCTCATCATAATAGTTTGCATTAATGGTGACTAATAAAATGTATCAAAGTATTGAATATTGAATGATGAGTGTAAGGACATAATAATATAAATGAGATTCATATGTAATTGATATTATTTTCTAAAGAAATTTTAGAATAAATATATCCTTAGTTTTTTTTGGTCCATTTTAAAATTTAAGCTAAAACATTTCTTCAATATCATAAATTAATTTGGATTCCCTCTTATTATTTTAGGATGGAAAATGGATTCTTACAATACTGCAATAAAGGCTCAAATTTGTGAAAAATATGAGGTTTGAATGATAATGGTGAAATTTAAAAAGCTATTGGGATTGGTAAACATTATAGGTCCCAAAAAAATATTTTTTGAGGATAAAAGGTGAAATGATCACATAAATTTTATCAATATATAAATCTTTTAAACCCAACACCAATATGAATAAAATAAAAACTTGAGGAAGTATGTACCTACCTTTATAAAGATGAAGCATGAGTATCACCTAAAGTTGAAACATACTAATTTAATTTATCATTACTTATATTTGAGTTCTATTCATAATATTTCCTAGTGCAGAGATAGATTGAGGTTTCTTAAAACCATTTTAAAATAAATCTATTCATAATAATATTATTCATATATTATTTTCAAAAATATCTTAAATCAATCAAAATAACTCATTCGATAACTATATAAATTTGAAATCTTATTGTGTGTGTGTGTAATCTCAATCTTATATAATCATGACAATGCATAACACTCAAAACACCTTAATTGAGGATTTTAATGCTTTTCAATACATTATTAATATAAAATGACAAGCCTTAAGACCATTTAATGATCACTATGTTTAGTTTTTAGGTTTAATGTTTTTTTTTAGAGGGGAGGATTTTAAAATTTCAAGCCTTTTATAATATTTTCCTATCGTGGAAAAAAATAAGATCCAAATTTTCATTAAAATATAAGATTAACTTTATTTATTTAAGAATTGCCTTATTATATGGAAAATGTATTTCTCATAAAATATTCCATTTACATGATCTGGTGTTTTTTTATTTTAATTGGTTTAGACATTGAATCATTTTGATCAATTCAAATCAATATGAAAATTATTTTGAACCCTTCAGATATGTAGGGTTCAGATATGTGTTTTCATTTCATGAAGATATTTTATTACATTGTAGGTGTTATATTATTATTATATTAAAATTCCCCTTCTTTTGTTTAATTATTGTCTGAAGATGTTTTTTAAAAAAGTGGGAAAGTTATTAGGTTAAAAATCCCTTTCTATTTTCATAAAGTAGATATACACCTATAGATGCATCTAGATTTAGGTGATGAGTATGTGTTGGTAATTATAAATTATGTATAAAAAAAATTAAGGTTATGGGAAAGTTGTGTTACTATTGTAAATATTTCTAAGTCATTGTTTTATCTTTAATATAATTGTACAAGGATGTGAAATATATATCTAAAAAAAAAATTTAATGTGAAATAAACAATTAAGGCTCAACATGTGAATCATGAAAGAAATGGTGATATAAAATTCTTATATTTATTATTTATGGATTTATAAATAATATATTTAAGTCAATAGCCAAATTCATGAATAAATAAAATTGGTTTCTCACTCATTAATTTATTATATACATTACGTTATTAATGTGGTTTTGTGTATATATATCATCAGTTATAATTAGGTGCTTACTAGAACTCATTCTTATTTTTAACTCTTATTTTCTTCTTTATGTGGTAACATTCAATTTTTATTAATTTATTTTCTCTCTTATATGTTTTAATTTTCATTTGAATCCTTTTCTCATATTCATCTATTATTCTATGTGTTGTTTATAATCAACAATTTTTTAATTGTGACCAATCACAATCAACATTCAACATATAGTGTCCCTTGTGTATTATTGTCCCCTTTTCTTATTTTCATATTTTAATATTTGTTTTGGACTATTTGAATTTTAAAAAGTACACACACACACACACGAACTTTTAGGATAATTTTAATAGAAATAAATATCGAATCATTTATAAATCATATATATCGAGTCATTTATAAATCATGGGCACACAACTAAAATTATCTTTATAATTTTCAAGGCTTTCAAAAATTTAAAGTGTTTCAATTTACTACATACTTATAACAAGAGAAGGCATGAGATAATTTTTATGTAGTTGTATTTTTTTATCTAGGGAGATAAGGTGAAAACCTATCTCTCATTTGAATTAGGATATAATCATGAAGTACTTTACAATGAACCTTAATTTTGATCATGCAAGATATGTAAATATGAATTTCAAGGAGGGGGCATGAGATATTTTAACTACACATTTTATTTGGTATTTGAATGTAATTAAGGTTACTTAAAAAGAGAAATAAACGTGAAATTTCACCCTACCAATTTTTTATTATGAGAACATGATGTTATTCTAATTTTTAGATGATAAAGGATCCTAGAAAGTTTCAAGCACCCAAAACTAACATAAGACATAATCGTAAGACATATATAAATTAAAGAATAAAGATCATAATTGGTGGATAATTTTGTCCTAGGTAATAAATAATGGACAATAAATTTTATCCCTTTAATAAAAACATTAGTTAAATTATATATCTTACTCTATATAGCTTGGGATCTCTCTTATATATATTTATAAGTACTATCAAACATAAATGTGTTCATTTCATTTATATGTCACTTAATTTCTATTAACTTTCATTATCATGGTATTTTCATAATTATTTTATACTTTTAATTTATATTCTTAACACCTGAGAATATTTGATTACTATTATTTACTATATTTAGTCATATCTTTCTTGTGTATAGTTTCACTATATTGTGCATAGTGAAACTACCATTTTTCACCTTTTTTTATTAAAACATTTGGTAAAACCTTATTTTTATTCAAACTTGTTAGTCGTATAATGTTAGGTTATTTTCTTTTTATGATCTACTTTCACATTTAAAAAATTATTATTTTTGATCCTATATACTTATTCCATTTCACCTTTCAATTATTTTCCTTTTATTTTGGCTTTTATATTCAATTCCAAAGTATTCCATTTCACCTTTCAATTATTTTCCTTTTATTTTGGACTTTATATTCAATTCCATCACTTAGGATTTGATGATATTGTTCCATATATGGTATTTAGTTGTGACAGTTTTAGTTCTAATATTTAGGACATCCCTTATTTCTTTCCTCTTTATGAATGTTCTTCATTGTTTCATAAATTATGTGCTTTTTTAGCTTACTTCATGCTTTCTTCATGTTTTATATTAGCAATATGGAATCCTATAATATGAATGATAAATATTTTTTAAGAAAAAATATGCATGCTTTGATTGGATAAATATATAATTTTACATATATTAAAAATTTAATGAAGATATTATTAAATTATTTGAAAACATCTTATATAAAATACATCTTTTTTCATGATATTGTGAAAATGGTAAAGGATCTAGCTAATATACAATATTATTATATGAAAAATGATGTTTACATGTTTTTAATGGCTTTCATACTTATACTTTGATTATTATATTGTAGATGATATTTTTTGATTATGTAGCACCTCAGTCTAGTACACTTAGAAAACTTAGATCTTGGTTATTTCTCTTAGTTCTATACTCTCTTTACTTTTACAAGTCTTGCATCTAATCTATCTTATTATTTTTGGCCTATCTCTTAGTCTGATCAATATTATATTTATTTCATAGACATTTTATCTTACCTAGAATACTTAAAATGTACTTATCTAACATCTCTACCAATTCTAATCTTGTACTTACTTTCCTACTCCTTGGATACTGACATCTAGGATAAATAGTAGTGTTGATGTTACTATCCTACTCTGACACAAGTGTTTAGTTCCCTAAAGTCATCCAATTTAAAAATATAATGTATCCTAATGGTTGGCTTAAGTGCTTTAACATAAGTTATTACTCTGAAGGGGTTGATGTAAATACAAGATCAACCCTCATTCATTCTTCACCTAGAAAAGACCAAAGTACTTATCAAAAAGTAGTCTATCAAGAATTCAATTTATCAAAGCTTCCCTATACATACCAAACATAGGTACAACATATCTATAGGTCTAAATTACTAAAGAAGCAACCTAAGATACTAATTTTCTAAGTTACAAGCTAGGTCATTATAGTACTTACTTTACACACATTGCATGATTCACACATAATCCAACACATAGGGGAGAACTACATCAGTCTAAGGCTCAGGTAGTGTCCTTTAATATTGTGGTCATTAGGGTCAACTTGACACCATGTGTCCACTAAACAATTTTTTTTCAAGGTCATATTCAATATGGAAAGCTAGGGTTTTACCATTTCATAAAGAGTGATTGTCCATGACCCAGATATGAATACACCAAAACAAAGGTGAATCCAAACCAAAAATCATCTAGGTGGTCACATCATGTTTCATTATATATTCCATATAGGACACTATTATTTGAATTAGACAATAGTGTTGATGCAACTGTCCAAGGCTGATACAACTGTCTAGATAGCTAGATGCACCAAATCTAGAATCTAACAACTATTTTAAAACTATCTTCTTGCCTACTTTCATCATGTTCTAGATCTAAGACTGCATTGGAATTATAAAAATCCAAGTACTTGTATCCTTTTCCATTTTTATTTCTAGCATAGTTATACTTTCCATATTTAGACTATCTCAGTATAATAAATTTAATGTGTTCTTATATATGAGTTTAGCATTTAATTTTCTTGTTATATATTTTATTATCACCCTTGTACCATTTAATTTATATATTCTTAATAATAATCTTAAATTTAAATACATACCCCACCATTTCATTTTAGGGTTAAACATTTGGTGAACCCAATCTTTGAACATCAAACCCTAGGTCACTTAGGATTTTTTTATTTTTTCTATTTTGTTGAACCCTAAGTGTCATAAGTATGTGCAACATGGATGCATCCATTATCCATTTTAGATTCCAATATTTCATAGTTCTTCTATTTTACTACATTACTTGCCTTATCAAATCTTATAAGCAAACACGTACCAATAATGAGAAGGTTTTAAAGTAAACACAAAAATCAATATATTTTAAAAATTTATTTTGCAATGTTACAAAGCTAATATCTAGATGCCAACAAGTATGTTCTTGAACTTTTATCCTACCTATATCTTATTTGAATGATAGCTACCATCCTACACCCATTATTTTCCCATGGCTAATATTAGACTATGTGGTCCATGTTGTTACTACTCAAAGAGGTAAGGTTGCCCAACCCATCCTACCACTTATTAATACACAATAAGTGCCACCTAAACCCAATATTGTAATAAAATCTAAGGGATATGACATTATTTAATAATTGAACAATACACATGCTAAGATTTCAATCTTTGAGCTTATAAATCAGTCTAATGTTTATAAGGATATCTTATATGAGGCATTACACAAAACACAAGCCCTAAGTAATATTGAGCCTAATTATTTTGTGAATATTATGCAAAATATTGATAATAATGGCAATCTCATCACTTTTGAACCAACATATTTACCATCCAAAGCTGTTGTTGACCAAAATTTTCCTTTGTTCATACAAGTGACAATACAAAATAAAGGTATCAAAAAAGTGATCATTAATAATGGATTAGGCCTAAACATTTGTAGCATGTAATTTCTAAAACCCATGGGTATCAACACAAATATTATCTAGAGAAAGATTATGCATATAAAAAGTTTTGAAAATTCACATAGCCCTCTAATTAGACAAATTACATTGGGTGTGACCTTAGGACCCAAAAAACATTCAAATAATTTTTAGGTCATGTCTCAATATTTACATTATAATTTACTTTTGGGTAGACCTTGGATACATTTGATGGAATATGTCCCCTCTACACTTTATCAATATGTCAAATTTATGCATAAGGGGACCTTATTGTCCATGCCTTCTAATGATGAGAATTTTATATTTTGCAAAATGATACATTTTGAAATTGAAGGCATCCCTATAGTAGTACCGCATAAAGAATCCATCCCTCTTGAACATATGCATATTTATGAAATAGGTGAGTTAAGTATCATAGTTACTTCATCTCCCGATACAAATAAGGCACTAAAATCTAAAGTGCACATAGATATGCATGAGGAAAAAGAATCATTAGTAAAAAAAGATAGAAATTTTTCAATAACCCCCAACATTTGAACTTCCATTATTAGTCAATACTAATAAAAATGATATCCATATTTCATATTATTATAATAGTGATGATGATATAGCCTATGATATGATAGACAAAAAAATGCAAAACTTAAAATTTGATCCACTTGATCACTTGTCACATTATTTATTTGAACCTATGAGTCTTAGCACATATAAGCTAAACCCATTTGTAAAAAATATGACATTGAATATAGCTAAGGGAAAATCAAAAATAGCAGTTGAGCATGTAAATGTTTGTTATTCCATACATCCATCTTGGTTAAAACCATTGAGTCAACCTCATAAGGGCTAAATGTAGGTACATCATGTAAATAATGTGAAGACTTCTCAAAAGCCTTCACAATTGACTTTATAAATCATACCACAATAAGATACTACCAATATAATATTACATTTATTACTTGAACATGATATGATTTATTTACCTTCTACTCAATAGAGATCTAGTAGTAGACTTATACCCACAAAGGGAGTACCATACTATAATCATCATTAGATCATTGGCCATACCACCAATCAATGTGTGACATTGAAAAACATTATCCAACAATATAAGAGTGAAGGATGCATTCATAATAGGAAAAATACCAAATCCTTCCTATATTTCAAATGAGAAACATCCCTCAAAGTGACAAAAACATGAAAACTTAACTATTATTACTTATATTGATGGGGTATATTATCATAATATCTTATTTGAGACAAATAAATGGGATACCATTTATGGTACAACTTTTATAACACAATTTTGACATACTATCGATGAGGTAACATACTCTCCATTATATCTAAAATTGTGAAGATACATTCAATTACCCATTGTTTGTGGCTCATTTTTCCAAGTTTTAACTATATGGATAACCAAACATGAACCATGTTTAAAGATAAAATTTAGACAAAATTGGCTCATTGATTGTAATGCTAAATTGGATCTTATAAACATGTGTGTAAATTTTTATAATATGTGCACACCAATCTTCATCTAGAATGATGGACATGATCATTTCCCTGCACCATTAGCTATAGGTAAATTATTACATAATAACATTAAGGTATTGGTACTACATCGATATAAACAAAACATAAAATACTTTTCAGGTGACCCAATACCTTTTGAGGATGAGGAACTACTTGATTAGATCTACTCCAAAAATTTCCAAAATTACAAAAAAAATCAAAAACATTCAAAAAACCAAAAAATAATTTTGGAACTTACATATTATGTTAGATTTTTTGCATCCATATGTTATTTACATATTGATGGACCACATACTCAATTACTCCTACATACACATATGTGTCACACTTATACATTGGGTATGATACATGCATAAATAGATACATGATACACTCTTATTTTGTATTTTGGGCTTTCCCTCTACTCATTTCATATGGACATTAGGGGCATCTTCTTATTCAATCTTGATACACATAGGTTACATGCATCGATGATCACTCTACATTATCATTTTTGAGCTTACATATGTAATTACACAAGGTACTTCATATGTTATACACTTGACATATTTTTCTAATACAGTAGATCCATGGGCCACTATGACATGTTTATACTGGTTGATTATGATTTACTTTATGATCTCCTTTGAGTGTCTTATATTGGTTATTTGAGAATTTTTAAAATTCTCCTTTAATTGCATCCCCCATGCCTATGTATGCTTTCATTAACATTCACATCATGTCATTATTTTTTGGTATGGACATTTGAATATGGCATCCTTACTTTCATGGACATGTCCCTTTTGATTGTGTGGCATTTGAACATGCCCCTTATTTGTGGTCTATTTGAACCATTGCTTGTTGACTTGCTTTTGAGTTATCTTATGTGTATAATTATTTTCCTTTTGATCTTGTATTATTATTATCTATATGATTTCATGATCTTTATCATGCATCTTTGGACCACATGTAATCACATTAGTTCTATGCACTTCAATGATACATTTACCTGGACATGTTCCTTATATATGATACATAGTTACATTCATAGATTTTATATTTGTCTTACCCTTTTTAGGTGATGTAACTCCTAGTTCCTATTTTTACTTCACCTTAAATGAGGGGCATATTAGTCAGGGCATGCTTGGGAATAATGTTCTCCACACTTGGCACAGTTCTCAAATTCATTGGGTGCATGATTTGAAAGCATGTTCTCCACACTTATTCAGTATGTTACTTATATTAGTTTCTAGATTACAATGGGGGAATGATTTGAAATCATGTTATCTACATTCATTCATTATGTGGTACTTATATTAGTTTTCAGATTTAGTGGGGGCATGTATATATGCTTGATTTCTACACATTCATAGTTCTTAGATTTAGTAAGGGCATGCTTTGGAAGCATGTTCTCTACACCTATTCAATATTCAACATCTCTAATTTACAATAGGGGCATGATTTGGAACATGTCCTCCACATTGGTACTTATATAAATTTTTAGACTTCTCCATATATAGTGTAGTCATGCTTTGAAAGCATGTTCTTCAAACTTACATAGTTACCTGAATCGGCCAAAGCACATAGTTATATGATTTAGATTCACAATTGTGTTAGAATTATATACATTGATACATTTTTTATACATAATTTCAACATGAGACATATCTAAGGTACATATGTTATGAAACATGTGCTTAATACTAAAAAATATAAATCAATTTTAGATTCTAAAACATTTACACGTATTGATACCCTACAGACTTTTATAGACCATATTAAGCCAATCTACTATAGTAGGTGGTTTTACCTTTTGGTATGGTTAAGGTGATCAAATCACTAAATATTTTAAATTTTTTAGGTTAGACTTTATCATCAAACCTCACCAAGTTATAATTATCATTGGGTTGCATGGTTGAGCTAATCTCAAATACCAAATGGTAACTCACTTTTACTCCAAATTTGGGGGCATGTGCCCCTCTCTCTCTCTCTCTCTCTCTCTCTCTCTCTCTCTCTCTCTCTCTCTCTCTCTCTCTCTCTCTCTCTCTCTCTCTCTCTCTCTCTCTCTCTCTCTCTCTCTCTCTCTCTCTCTCTCTCTCTCTCTCTCTCTCTCTCTCTCTCTCTCTCTCTCTCTCTCTCTCTCTCTCCAATTGGATATATGCACTTTAAATATTTATCTATATTTATCCTAATCTCAATTTCATATCCTTACAATGATACATCTTTTTTAAAACAACTTGATAATAGGTAAGGAGGTTACATCGACACACAAGTGTATTCCTAAACCTTACTCTTTAAATTCTATTTCAATTACTTTTAACCCATATTATATATACTAATTTTACACTATGACATTCTTTTGATTATAGGTTAATAGTCAAAAAATCACTTAAATTCAACTCAAGTAAATATAAGTTATGCATACACACCCAGGTACTTATTCCTTTCCTTAAAACTATAAATTTCATTACTATATTAAGGGGGGGATGTAGATGATATTTTTTGATTATGTAGCAACTTAGTCTTATACACTTAGAAAACTCAAACCTTGGTTGTTCCTCTTAGTTATATACTCTTCTTTCTTCTGCAAGCCTTACATTTTCTATATTTTATGCCCGTTAGCCTATTTATTAGTGTGATAAATCTTATATTGATGGCACAAAAATTTTATCTTACTTAGAATGATTAAAATATACTTATCTTATGCCTCTATGAGTTTTGATCCTCTACCTATTTTTATACTCCTTGGACACTTATGTTCAGGATAGATAGTAGCATCGACATTACTATCTTATGTTGATGTAAGTGTCTAGTTCCCTAAAGTCATCCAATTTACAAATGAAATGTATCTTAATGGTCAACCTAAGTGCTTTAATGTGATTTATTCCTCCAAATTTATTTATATAAATATAATATCAACCCTCATTCATTCCTCACCTATAAAAGATAAAAGAGACTAAGGTATTTATTAAAAAACACTCTATCAAGCATTCAATTGATCAAAGCTTACCTATTTCCATACCAGTCATAGGTACAACAAATTTATATTTATGAAATACTAAATTAAAAACCCAAGATCTTGATTTACCAAGTTACAATATAGGTCACTATTGTACTTTATTTGCACTCATTACATGATTCACAAACAAACCAACATGTAGGGGAGAACTACATCAATCTGAGGACCTCTTTAGAGTATTGGATATTTATTTAGTGCCATTTTATAGAGGGGTCATTGGTTTCAACTAGACACCATGTGTCTAATAACCCATTTTTTCCCAAAGTCACATTGAATATGGAAAGCTAGGGTTTTGCCATTTCACATGGCATGATTGTCTATGACCCAAATCTAAATGCACTAGAGTGAAATTGAATCCAAAACCATAAGTATCTAAGGGGTTGAATTATATTTAACTATATATTATATACAAGACACTATTATCATACTCATATAGTAATGTCAATACAAATTTCTAGGGCTAGTACAACTATCTAGATAGCTAGAGACACCAGATCTAGAATCTGACAACTATTCCAAAATTGTCTTCCTACCTACTTCTAGTTTGTTATATATATAGAACTAAATTATCATCATAATAATCTATGTAATTATAGTATTCATCATCTACATATATATCATAGTTTTACTTTTGATATTTAGACTATCTCAGTATAATGAATTCATTGTATGCTTATATCTAAGTTTAGCATTTAAATGGCCTGTTATAGATGTGATTATCAGCTTTATGCCATTTTATTTCTATATTCTTAACCCTAAGCTTAAATTTAAATACATACCCCTAAAACCTTTCATTTTAGGGTTAAACATATACCATTTTTTTGAATTTATAATAAATTATACATTCAATGAACCTCTTAAGTGTTATATTATTCCTACTCATGAGATAATTTCCATGATGCATGCAATAGGTGATTTTTTAAAGATAATTTAATTATTTATCTCTTTAACATTCATCACATGCTAGGATTGATGATAATTATTTAACTTTGAGTCTTGTTCCTCTTGATGTGATTCATAAACCTCTCCCCCATGGTTTTGGCATGCTAATATTTTTCTTTATTTTATGGAGAGGGATATCCTTTTGTATATATTAAGACATTTTTATATTATAACATAAACTATGCTCATTGTATTAAAAATTTTATTTAGTTTTTTCCTTGACACTTCATTGATTATAACTTAAATTGTTTTCACAAGTTACCTTGTGGATCATTGTATATTTATCTCATGTTACAATATACCTTCTTATATCAATTCATCCCTAATAGTGGACCTTGTTTTAAATTTTAGTGTATATAATCTATTCGGTAAGGTCCAAATTCAAGTTTATACAAAAAAAAATATTAGATTAATATTATATATATACTCTCTAATATATAATAATTAACTTTGAAACAAGAATGCATCTTAGTTAGGCATTTTATCTCAATTTAGAGACCAAATTATGTACAATACGTATCCATCTAAGTTTGACCATCGTTGTTATTTAACCATATGGCCTAAAGAACATAATAATTAATCGAATGAGACTCATTATTCACATATTTATCATATTAAAACTTCTCCAAGTATAAATAAAAGATATGTGTTTGATAAGAATACATTTATAATATTGTCTAAAAATAGAAAGACACCTATAACAAGTCCTACTCATTCCTTAAATGGATTATGAAAACACTTAAAGTTATTTGAAGATCAAAATTGAAAACAAAATAAGTTACTTTATATGAAATTAATTGTTATCATCCATAAGACAACTTAAATTAAAAACATGTACAAAACTATTATAAATATATTTAATTTTAAGAGTAGCATATACTCAAATTTTATACAACTAACAGATTATTTACCTTAATTAATAAAATTAAAACTCTTTTTTATAATGGTATTATTAAAATTGATATATAATAATAATAAATGAGTTTAAAATCCATATTCTAAGGTATTATCACCTAAGTATGATAATGTGCCAATCATGGTTCCTAATTATCCTATAGAGATTCATATCTCACATGCAACACCTTTTATTGGTAGTTTTTTTATAGAAATATAAAAAACCCAGGGAATTATGACAGATGAGAGAGATCCAATAAATATGTGATATTAAAATTATATCTCATGTATCATATTATTTGAATAAACATGTAACATTATAATTTATTAAATTTCATATATTTTTTGGACCCCAAACATGACCTCCATTATTTAATGGTATGTCATCCTTATTTTATTGCAATGCAACATTTGGTATTACATGGATAGAAATGATGAATGAAACATTTGATAGTACAAATGGTCATTTGTATTTTTATTTTTTAAGTGATAAAAATTTAATTTGATGAGTGATGAGCCCTATAATTATCATGTTTTTATCCTTATTTTCCATATTTACCCTTCTTGCTTATCATGTTTTTGATCCATTTTTCCATAAGTTTTCATCCCTAGACAACCATGTTTTACACAAATAACATTATGTTATCATGTATCTTTGAATATTTAGACTTTTGTCTTGAAAATCAAGTATATAATATTTATCTTTTACTATAGGATGTTTTTATTTATAATGTGTTTAAAAGGTGTTTGAAGCAATAGGTACATTCAAAGTAACAGTTCACGATCCATCCTACAACAAAGGAAATTCATTATGAGAAAATATCTTATAGCCACTACATGATCAAAGCTAGGAGTAAACAAAATTTGATTCCTAAATAAACCAACTCATATAAGTTGTGGAAACATTTATGGAATGTATTTAATATTTGGTTGAGGATTGAATAACTTGGATTATCCTATAGCAGCATTACAAGTTCCATATGAACAATAGCCTTAGTAGAAGGAACCAATTTCTATTATCCTATAGTTGAATGTTTCTTAATTTTTAATGTATTTTGTTTTTTATAAGACAATCTCCCCTATTGTATATATATGTAGAAATAGGTTTAAAAAATTAGTAGAGATAAATTAGATAAATATAGAAGAAAAATATTTTTTAAGATAGTTGTTATTGTAATTTTCCTGTAGCAATTCCTTGCTACATTTGATTAATATGAGCAATTATTTCTAAGTCAAATTCATTGTTTTAAGAGGAAGGATTGGAGCTCGAGTCAGAAGGAGGAAGGTCTCCCTTTGGATTTTTTATAATAAAAATTTGATCCATCAATTAGTTAATCATGTTATTTATTTCACTTATGTGTTCAATGTTTTATTTTTGAGTTGTGTGATTTTCAGCGTTGCATGTGATTGTTTTAAGGAAGCTTCCCAACATAAAATAGTGTAAACATTTAATTCATGATTTTTTATGTGTTCAATTTAGAATTTAATTTCTTGCATAATTTTCAACATTATAGATTACAATCAGTAGAATATCAAATTAGATGATTAAGTGTGTACATATAGTGTTGTCATCCTATAAAGTTTACATCCCTGGGTTGACATTTAAATGAAATAGAAGATAAATCTATTTGTTAACTCTCCTTATTCATTAAATATCAAGATAATTATATTATATTTTGAATCTAATTCTAGTAGTTTTTGATGTCATTATTGGGGAAGGGTGTCACACACTATAAATCTTCAATCTTGATAGCGATTATTTCTAGATGTTTATTACTTTCTTAATTTTTAGAACTTACTATTATAGATTAAAATTTTCTTATTTTAAAAGTTTAAAGTTCCCTTCTGTAAGTAGAATATTATAAATTTTCAAACTCCCCATATTACTAACTTTGTGCAGGCAAGGTGGACAAAAAACTTAAAAAAGGAATAAGTGGTTAATGTACATGTAAAGAGAACAGGATCATATAGGAATATTTCTACCTGGATCATCAAACATTGATAAAAAAACAAAAATTCATCCTTTAGAAACCAAAAAACATGAGGAAATCCTTTAAGATCACTCATATTTGTCAATAAAAGATGTAAAAAAGGAGGAATGTTTGGCTGGGTTCGTAGCACAAGCTAGATATTTTGAATATGTTCATACCTTTGAAAGAGATCCCTATGTGCCACCCTTGAGGATCCCCACCTTATCACCTCATACTAAGGAATCATAATTTCACTTCCCTCCATCACCAAAATTTTTTGCTAAGGAGGAATTCAAGGCTATTTTTGCTTCTAAAAGAAATACCAAGCTAATAAAATCTTCCAATTTAGAAAGACTCTTTGTTGAGACACAAGCTAAATCTTCTGAGACATCTACACCTTATCCATTATATAGGAAGCTATATACTCCTAAAAAATAAGATAAAATATCCATCTTCTACACCCCAGGAAATAGAATAATTGATAGAAATTTTAAGAAGTGGGTAGCAAGAACTTTTGGTCTACCAATAGAAAGAGTATTCATGGAGGATCTTCAAGAAGAAAACACTGCAATGAGTCTACTACCTTTGAATTCCCCATCCTTAATCCTAAAATAAATGCACCCATGAATAATATTCCTCACTCCACCCTCCCTAATTTTATGGTACAAGCATCTAAGGATCCAGACACATTTCTTTTTGAGTTCAACATCTTATGCCACAACTATGATTATAATCAAGACATTCAAAAAATCAAGTTGTTTCCAGTAACACTCAAAAATGCAACACTTAGATGGTTCATGGGACTTGGAAAGGATGCCATTTATACTTGGGAATAAATCAAGGGGATATTTCTATTGAAAAACTAAGACTATTGTAGAGGAAAAAACTACAGGAGAGATGACATATTCATAATGACACAAGTTGATGATGAGTCATTAGAAGAATATATGGATATATTTATGTTCAACCTAAAAAATTCCAAATAGACTAAAATGGACAAATAATTTGTTAATATGATATTATTGAAATTAATTATAGATGATTATCTAGAGGAACTATACTTAATGTCTATTGGAGATGTTTCTACATTATCCTTTAATGAACTAATAGTTTTATGCATAAACTACTCTAGATCAACCATGAATAAAACTAGGGGTAGAACCCTTCTTGTAGCATTTACAGTAGGAATTTCTAAAGGTGAAGTTAAGAACCTATTATAGGACATGAAGAAGGACATTATCAACCACCTAGCCACTTAACTTGATACATTGCATAAGCAGAGGATGCAGGAGGAAACTAAAAAAGCCTCAGTCACCTATTACCTTGAATGAAGTAAAAAGAAGGCAAACTATACATGTCACTTTATGAAATCTTAGGTATCTAACATAATTAAGGAGAATCCTAAAATAGTGGAGTTACATGCCATAGGAGGAGATGAGGATCAAGTATTTTATGTGGCTCAAAGGAGACCATGGGTGCAAAGGTTATCAATTCCAGGTATGCCACCAAACTTTATGTTCACAAATTCTCAATTCTCAAATAATACTCAATATGGTTCTTGGAAAAATGTACCCAATCAAAATTAGTTCCAAATAAATTTACGACTACCCTATAATTATTTATGTATGCAACATAATGGGTAATAACCTCAACCTGGGTAATTCCAAAACTAACAATGGATCTTCCCCTATAACCCATAATAATAGCAATGGAGAGGTAATCAAGGCTTTCCTCAACAAATCTAGCAACCACAATAGTAATATTTAATGACAAACATTTATAAACCTATTGAACCCACTCAATTACTTTCCCAAACCATCCCCAACCTTGCTAATAAGTTGGTTCAACCAACATAATCCATAGAAATAATGTAATATCCAACATACACCTTGGATATCAATCATGTCCATATTCACTCAGGATACATTCTTTAACAACCCACCTCACCCATAATCACAAATCATTTTGAATAACCTGATCAAATCCATACTAATCTACAACCACCCATGGCCACTCCTAAGCTAATTCTACTAGAAAACCAAAAAGAACCTAGCAACCCTCCTTTTTTAGAGAGATTGAGCATCTCACATCCTAAATCAAAACCTAAATTCAATATCCTAGGATAACTCAAGAATGTGTGAATAAAAATTCTACTCTTTCAAGTAATAAAATATGTTCTTATCTATAATAAGGTTGCTAGAGAGCTATGTTGGAAAAAACTAGGAAGAAAGAAGAAGGATCATAAAACAGTCCAAGTTATTCGCCAACTAGAAGATATTATGTTGGGAAACATAGTTCCCCCAAAATACTCTAATCTTGGAAGTCCTATATTCAATGTTAGTATCCATAGCCAACCCATCTCTAATACCTTAATTTATTTGGGTTTAAACATCAATGTGATGACCATGGAGACTATGCATCAACTAAAACTTACACCTCTCTTTCTAACACCCACCATCCTACAGATGGCCAATAGGTCAACTATTAAACCTAAAGGAATTATTGAAGACCTAGTTATCACTATGGATTCCTAAAAATATTTGGCAAACTTTATTATCTTACAACCAAAAATTAACTTGGGAGGTTATCCTCTCATCCTTGGTTGCCCATGGTTGGCCACAAATGATGCTTTTATTCGCTATATGTTAGGGAAAATTTTAATCTCCAATAGAAATGACACCAAGAAATTAGTTATTTATCTATCATCCAAACCTTCTTATAATGATGGAACAACTCCTTGGATTGATGACTTTGAGGAAGATGTCTCTTTATAAACTTTTTATACAATTGATTGGAGTCCATCTTTGTAGACACAAGAAGAAGACATTGTCCTTTTTGGTATCTTGAAAAAACTTATTGGTAGGATATTGTATCCATAAACATGTTGGAATTTATACCATGCCCACTTTAGATTACTTATCCTAAAAATTACCTTGCTAAAATTATAAGGGACATTTGGATATTCTATCAGTTGCTTCCCCATTAATGTAGTTATGTTACTTTAATTACCAATGTGGAAACCATGCTCTCTTTAATGAAGTGGATATTCTACCAAATAATCCTCTTAACATCAACACCTTTTTAACATCCTAGCAATAAATATAGTTACTTATAATGCTAATAAAGCACACAACAACATTTTCTTGCAAATACCATGACATGAGATGAATACCCCTACATTTATGCACACATCACATCTACATTAATTAAAAATGCACCTATTCACCAACCCCAAAGTTAAATACATCCTATAGTCAAAGACATTGTCAAAATTGAGTTTTAAAAAATATTGGATGTAGGATTTGTATACCCCATTTTAGATAGCGAGTGGGTCTCTCCCTTGGTTATTGTAACTAAGAAAATGAAAATGGCATATTTTTGTTGACTACCAAGAGCTGAATACTGCTACTAGGAAGGACTACTTCCCCTGCCATTTATTGATCAAGTGTTGGATACATTAATATGAAAAAGGTATTTTTCCTTCCTAGATGGCTATAGTGGTTATAATTAGATACAAATATCTCCACAAGACTAGGAAAAAACCACTTTTACTTGCCCTTAGGGAACCTATGCCTATGTCATCTTACTATTTGGTGTTTGTAATGCCTCAACCACTTTTCAAAGGGCTATTTTGACCATATTTTCTGATCTTTCCCATAATTATGTTGAAATCTACATGTATTATTTCACCTCTATAGGTAGACATTCGAATAATCTCTTACCAACTTGGAAAAAGTTATTCAACACTACCAAGACCAAAAATTATCTTTAAGCAATAAAAAAATTTATATGCTTATGACTAAAGGGATTGTGTTAGGACATCACATCTCCCTTGCTGAAATTCAAGTTGATCCATCAAAGATAAGTATCATTAAGGATCTACCCACACCAAATAAATATAAATATGTTAGAATATTTTTAGGAAATGTTGGTTATTATAGATGATTCATCAAGGACTTTAGTAAAATTATCACCCCATTATTTGGATTGCTTATTAAGGATGTTGAATTTACCTAGACTAATGACTATCAAACTACCTTTTAGAAACTCAAGAACCTTCTCATAAAAACTCTAATTCTAAGAGGGCCTAATTGGAATAAGCCTTTTTTCATCCACATAGATGCATTTGAAACTACCTTAGGATTTGTCTTTGGCCAAAAATATGAATCTTTGAGTTATGCAATCTATTTAATCAACAAGAATCTTCAAGGGAATGATCTCAAATACACTGTAATATATAAGGAATTTATTTCAATCATCTATGTATCAATAAATTTTGAAATTACATTACATGTTACCAAGTATTCTTTCACACAAATCATGCATCAATTAGGTATTTGATGAACAAACATGTTATAATAGTTAGGATATTCAAATGGTTGCTTTTATTGTAAGAATTTGATATTACCATTATGAATAGACTAGGTAAAGATAATGTAGTGGAAAATTTTCTATATTAGATGAAAAATGATGAACAAAGTCCTATTGTTGATTATTCATTCCCTAATGATCATTTATTTTCAATAACTATTTAATCTCCTTGGTTCACAGACATTGCTAACTATCTTCCTACAAGATCACTACCACAACATTTTCCACCAAGAGAAAGATAACATCTAATCCAAAAGAGTAGACATTATTCCTAGATTATAGGATATCACTTTTTTATTGGACAAGATTCAATTATGTAAAGATGTATCTAAGAAGATGAAGCCTATGACATTTTTAGAGCCTATCATGATGAACCTTGTGGGGGTCATTTTATTGTAAAATGGACTGCTATGAAAATACTTACTACAGGATACTATTGGTCTTCCTTATATAAGGATGTCATTATGTATACTCGTAGATATGATCAATGTCAATGTATGGGGAAACCCACTCGCTCTAATGAAAATTCATAATAGCCACAACTAGTTCTATCCTTTTGACCAATGGGGACTTGATTTTATGGGACACATAGATCCTAAATCTAATAACAAAGAATATATACTAGTGTGTACTTATTATGTCACAAAATGGAATGTGGTCAAGGCCTTAACCCATGCCTGAGATGAGAAAGTAGTTGAGTTATTTTATGAATAAATCTTAACCTACTATGGAGTACCAAGATAACTAGTCATAGACCAAGGACCATAGTTCACATCTGATCCCACAGCTACCTTGGTAAAAGAATATGAAATCAAACACAAAAATTCCACCCCTTACCATCCTTAGTTAAATGGTTAGGTGGAATTTAAAAATAGAGAATTAGAAAATATACTCACTAAGACTATCAGCTTTCATATAAAAGATGGGTCAAGTTGTCTTTTGTAATTAGTCTAGGCTTACATGATCACCTAGAAAACCACAACTAGTTTCACTCCATATGAACTAGTTTATGGTAAAAATCAAATTATATCGATTGAGTTTGAGCATAGAAAATTATATACATCACTTGACTTAGGCTTGGACCTTTCCCAATATCAACAAGATAGGATCATTTAGATGAATGCACTTGATGAACTTAGAAAGAAAACATTTCATCACACTAAATTAGTACAGAGATAATGAGTGGGTTGGCATCATAGGAACATTCAGACTAAAAAATTCTAACCTAGTGATTGGACACTCCTATTTGACTATAAATACAAGGATCATAAGGGAAAACTTTAGTCTAAATGGCTTGGGCCTTATGAGATCGAGAAAGTTTTCTACAATAGAGCTATAAAGCTTATGACCATTGAATTTGTTTGATTCAGTCTGCTTATTAAAGGCCATAGGCTCAAATTTTACAAGGAACCTTTTTCTAAGGAGACTCTCATTCAAAAAATTCTTAAAGAATAACATCTATCTCTTCTTCATGAAGTAGATCAACTTGTTCCTAGAGTTGAAGGGTATTCCTATCAACCCTTCTCCAATATTTTCTAAGAAAAATAAGCTTCCTATAACCAGGAACAAGCCATTCATGATGGCTTGATTCAGGATAAATAAAATCCTAACTCATAGGCTTCTCTAATTTTTTTTTTTGGGACCAAAAAATTTAAAAAATCAAAAAATTTGGCAACAAAAACTATTGGGCATGGTTGATGGTTGTTGAATCACAAAACTAGGTCACTAGCTGATCGACATTAATAATAATAATAATAATAATATCAAAATCCATAGAAATACACTTTTATTTCCATATGTTTGATTTTAGATTCATTCTTTAGGATCAAAAAGTCACTTTCATTTTGATATATGATAAAATTCTTGTTGTTGAAAGATAATTATTGTTGCTGCAAGACAATTCTTGTATCCACAAGAAGCATTTCTCTCACTTTCAAATGAATTTTTATCACTCCATCATACGTTTAATTTCTTTTAAATCACTCTTGATTTCAATCAATGGCTTATACATACCTAGTAAACATCACATCCACCACTTCAACTCATCATTCATGCATTAATAGAAAGGTACTCCTAAATACTAAGGTAACTATTTATACTTATTTCACTACATAAGTTTTAATTATTCTCTAGATTATGGTTCTTAATTTTATTAGAATATTTTGTATATCTACTTACACCATCTTGGGAAAATATTCTTTCTGACTGATTGGCATGACCTTTAAATGATCTTTCCACCACCTCTTATCATTTTTGTAAGCCTTTCATGCATGCCAGTTACATCCCTTGGGGATAAGACATCATTTTAAGTTAGGGGGATTTTCCATAATTCAAAATAATTAACCATCTTCCAAATAAAATATCAAACATTTCTCATTGAATATATATAACCATTACTAAAATAACACAAACCCTATAACCAAAATGTTATCCTACAGTATGGGAGGAGACCTGCTCAAGCATGAGCCACTCAACATCTCTCCCTTGACTAGTGACACAAAAAGTTTGGTCCTATTTTAGAATGAAGGTTGGGATAAATATTTTAAGAAGCTAAATTATCTTAACCAAGGGGTTGTAAAGGATTTTTCTAGATCATTTTGCAAGAATTTGGTAATAGTCAAAGGAATGGAGATAGAACTAACTGAAACTATCATCAGTAGGGTAACCAAATTACCTAGAATAGGATAACTATGGTAAGAAAAGTTTGATGAAAAACTAGAGAGATATAAATTAAATATAGGGTATGAAATATTGGAGACTTAAAATCAAATAAATGCATGTTTGTCATTACTAGGAATATGGGAAAGAGCAGTCATATTCATCTTCAGATATTTTACCTATGAAGGAAGATACTCCATGTTGCATGGAGTTCATTTCAAATTTATGAACCACATATGGCATGGTATTATATTAAACATTCCCAATTCCTAATTAATATGATATAAATAATGGTATATGCATTTCAAAAAGGAAACCCTAGAGTCCTCTCTCATCATTGCTTAATTTAGTTAATTATACAAGACTACCTACATAGCACTAGGCCCAATGTGAATTGGGAAGATTTTCTTCAATTACCAAAAAATGAAAAAAGTGATAATGATGAAGAATAATAATAAGAGTTATATGTATAATAATAAATAGAGGTAGAGTAACATATATAAATAGAAGAAGACCTTTCTAAAACTACACAAGATCCTGTAGGAGAAGATCCTTCTAAAGATACATAAGATCCTACAGAAGAAGATCCTCCTATAGATACACAAGAACCTATAAAAGAGGACCTTTATATTGTCACACAAGAAATTTCATAAGATGATCCTCTTGCATCCACATAAGAAACTGAAAGAAAGATGAGCCTCATGGAGCAATCCTCAAAAAGCAAGGAAACTAGAAGAAAGAAGAGTAAATTGATCCTCTAACCTGAATTTGAGGCATCTAAAGAAGAGATTCCACCTTCCCCTAAAAAGGCCAAGGTTACATCTAGTCCTTGAAGGTCCCATATACTAAGAGTAAATATGAGAGGAAGGTTAGGAACCAAGACTTCTTCTATTATAGAAATCAATGAAGAATCAAAAGAAGAACAAACTACCAGTAGTGATGAAACACCTTAAGCATCTAGTTTTGATGAAATGAAAATTGATAAGGGAAAGAAGTAGCTCTAAGAAAAATATTATTATTAAGAAGGAAATGAGGAAATAGAACAAGTGGAGTAATCCCCTATGTTGATATTAGAAGAATTCCCTACCTGGGAACAATCCCTACAAGAAATTAAATGACTAAGGAAAAAGTTGCATGACCAATTAGGGATTGGACTAGATGCACTTGTTATAGTAGCTTCTCAGATGTACCCTTTAGTAGATATACATCATGTATTTATTATATCATAGCTTCCTATAGTAGGAAAATAGTAGGAAGATTCTACAACTGACCAAACAATTAGGTATGATTCTTCATGTACTATGTCTTTTGAAATGATGAAATGGATAGACAATTATTATAAAAGATTTAGACAATTAACAAAGGAAAAAAAATTATAGGAAGAGGTTAGAATCAAATAAGAAAGGATCTCCAAACTAAAACACGTCAATCCTTGATTTTAGGCCTATTACAAGGGTATATTTAGTTTACCTTGAAGAATAGTGGCATTAATTTAAGTTCATGTAAATTTCTTGTGATTTGTCATGTGAAGTACTAGACCCTCTCTTTTTTTCAATTATATAAAGTAAGATCATAAGAGGAATAAGCATAATTATGTGAATTCTATCTTCATAATTATGTTATGCCATATGGTAGAGAATGGAATCCCAACTTGTATGTTTGAGATGTCCTCTTAAAGGCATTTTTAGCATATCTTCTAAATGAGCATAGGAGAGGTCTTGAGATGATAAAATACATTAAAAAGGAAGGTAAAGTCAATTCATTATCAGAGGATAACTAGGAACACCTAAAGTTATGTTGTCATAATTGGATAACATTATGCTAAGAAAGGAAATAAGGGCTTGGTTTACTAGAAATAGTGATGACGCACAAGATTTCTATTTGGGGTTAAGAACTTCTATTGGACCATCAGCACAAGAATCCTACTTAGAGAGATGGAATGATCTCACCCTTGAGCTAAAGAGGAAGGATCCATACTCTCATTTTAATTTAAAAGTAGAATTTTATAGAGTAACAAGGTATATTTTGCTTGTATGGGATCTAAGATCACAAATACTAAGTATAAGATTCTAACCTCCTTTGTTTTGGTACCCCATACCAGATTGGTAGGACAAGACTCCATTGGATGTATCTAGATAAGTTATAAACTATCATCTTTATGAATAAATGTTTGGATTCTATACTCATCTATCTAGTGGTGTCATTAAACCTATAGATTTTAGAGCTATCTATGAATTTGAAATGAGCAAATTTGTTGCTCGAGGATGAGCAAAGTCTTAAGCTAGGAGGTGTGATGAACCCTATAATTGTCATGTTTTTGTCCTCATTTTCCATATTCACTCTTATTTATTATCATGTTTCTAACCCATTTTCCCATAATTTTTTATCCTCATACAACCATGTTTTTCAAATAGCATTATGTTATCATGTATATTTGAATAGTTAGACTTTTGTCTTTAAAATCAAGTATATAATATTTATGTTTTACTATGGGATGATTTTATTTATAACATGTTTAAAATTTATTTGAATTAGTAGGTACATTTAAAGGAACATTTAATTATCCATTCTAAATCAAAGGAAATTCATCATGAGAAAACATCCTACATCCACTACATGACCAAAGCTTTGAGCAAATATAATTTGATTCCCAAATTAATCAACTCACATAAGTTTTTGTAACATTTATGGATTGTAGTAAATATTTAGTTGAGGAGTGAACAAGTTGGATTCTCTTGTAGTATCATTTTAAATTCCATATGAATTGTAGCCTTAGTATAAGGAACCAATTTTTATTATCCTACAGTTGAATGTATTTTGTTTTGTATAATATAGTCTACCATATTTTGTGTGTGTGTGTGTGTGTGTGTGTGTGTGTGTGTGTGTGTGTGTGTGTGTGTGTGTGTGTGTGTGTGTGTGTGTGTGTGTGTGTGTGTGTGTGTGTGTGGTTGGATGGATGTATGTATGTATGTATGCATGTATGTACCAATAGGTTTGAGAAATTAGTAGAGATCAATTAGATAAATATAGTAGAAGCATATTTAATAAGACAGTTGATGTTGTAATTTCCCTGTAGCAATTCCTTGTTACATTTGATTAATATGAGCAATTATTTATGAGTTAATTTCATTGATGTAAGAGGAAGGATTGAATCTCAAGTTGAAAGTAAAAATTTACCCCTTGAAAGTCTTGTAGCAATAGTCCAATGTATCAATTAGCTAATCATGTTATTTATTTCATTTATGTGTTGAGTGTTTTATTTTTAAGTTGTGTGATTTTTAGCTTTACATGTGATTGTTTTAAGTAAGTTTCTAAATATAAAATAGTGTAATCATTTAATTCATGATTTTGTATGAGTGTTCAATTTAGTATTTCATTTCTTGCATAATTCCCAACATCCTCGATTATAATTAATAGAATATAAAATTAGAGGATTAAGTGTGCACATAAAGTGACATAATCCTATCAAATTTACATCCTCAGGTTGACATTTAAATGAAGTAGAAGATACAAGTCTTTGGTAACTCTCCTTGTTCATTAAAGATCAAGAGAAGTATATTAGATTATGAATCTACTGCTAGTCAAGAAGATATAAAAAAATAAAAAGAAATATTTAGAAAATTACAAGGTGTATAAATTTACATTTGAGAAACAACTTAAGTGGGTTCATAAATAAAATTCTACCACTGATTATGTTATTAGAATAAATAGCAAACCTAAAGAATGAATGGTTAGTACTCCATATCCATGGAATATTAAAATGAATGAGAAATTTTATTATTCTATATATTTTTACATAGCATCTGATGATTTATAATAAACATCTTCTTTTTTATAAAACTAATTGATTTTTCCTTCATGCATTATCTCTTTTTATACTTCTAATCTTACATTATTGGTAGTGTTATTCCTGCTCAATATGGGCTTCATAAAATGTATCTTTTGTTTTAATATCTAGGTATTTAGTCATGATATACCATACTTTAAATTTACATTTTACTTGATTAATTTTACACTATACATGTTCTTTGTCCAAACACAAAAAATAAATTAAAAAATACGTAAATAAAAGCCATTTATAATAGACAAAAACTAAACTATATATATATATATATATATATATCATACATCATCAAAAATATATTCACATGATCCTCACATAAAATCACCTCTAATGAGTTGGAGATTGCTTCCATTACTTGATTCCCTATCCTTATCTATATCCTTATTGCTCATATCCACATTGACTGCCATATATATATATATATATATATATATATATATATATATATATATATATATATATATATATATATATATATATATATATATATATATATATATATATATATATAAAGAGAATTATATTAGATTGTGAATCTACTTCTAGTCAACAAGATATAAAAAAATAAAAATAAATATTTATAAAATTTCAAGTATAAAGTTACATTTCAAAAACAACTTAAGTGGCTTCATACATAAAAGTCTACCATTGATTATGTTATTAGAATAAATAGTGAACCTAAAGAATGAATGGTTGGTACTCCATATCCATGGAAGATTAAAATGAATGAGACATTTTATTGTTCTATATATTTTTGCATAGCATATGATGATTTATAATAAACATCTTTTTTATAAAACTAATTGATTTTTCCTTCATGCATTATCTAGTTTTATATTTAAAATATTACATTATTAGTAGTGCTATTCCTACTCAATAAGAGCTTCATAAAATATATATTTTGTTTTAAGATCTACATATTTAGTCATGATATATCATATTTTACATTTACATTTTACGTGCTTAATTTTAAACTATACATGTCCTTTGTCCAAACACATAGAAATTCAATGGAAAAATACGTAAATCAAAGCCATTTATAATACACTAAAACTAAATTGAATATACATATATAAAAAAATCATACATCATCAAAAATATATTCATATGATCCTCACATGTCTTATACATAAAATCACCTCTAATGAGTTGGAGATTGCTGTCATTACTTGATTTCCTATCCTTATCTATATCCCTATTTCTTATATCCACATTGAATATCATATATATATATATATATATATATGATCAAGATAAGTATATTATATTATGAATCTATTTCTAGTAAATGAGATATAAAAAAATAAAAAGAAATATTTAGAAAATTCTAAGGTGTATAAAGTTACATTTTAGAAACATTAAGTGGGTTCATAAATAAAAGTCTACCATTGATTATGGTATTAGAAGAAATAGTGAACCTAAAGAATGAATGGTTAGTACTCCATATCCATGGAAGATTAAAATGAATGAGACATTTTATTTTTCTATATAGTTTTACATAGCATATGATGATTTATAATAAACATCTTATTTTGTATAAAACTAATTTATTTTTCCTTCATGCATTATCTATTTTATACTTCTAATCATACATCATTGGTAGTGTTATTCATACTCAATATGAGCTTCATAAAATATATCTTTTGTTTTAAGATCTAGGTATTTAGTCATGATATATCATACTTTACATTTACATTTTACTTCCTTAAATTTACACTATACATGTCCTTTGTCCAAACACATAAAAAATCAATGGAAAAATAGGTAAATCAAAGCCATTTATAATACACAAAAACTAAATTTAATCTACATATATAAAAAAAATCATACATCATTAAAAATATATTCACATGATCCTCATATGTCTTATACATAAAATCACCTCTAATGAGGTGGAGATTACTCTTGTTACTTGAGTCCATATCCTTATTTATATCCCTACTACTCATATCCACATTAAATGCCATTGATGTGTGTGTGTGTGTGTGTGTGTGTGTGTGTGTGTGTGTGTGTGTGTGTGTGTGTGTGTGTGTGTGGGTGTGTGTGTATGTATGTATGTATATATCTATATATATATGTATATGTATATATATATATATGTATATGTATATGTATATGTATATGTGTGTGTGTGTGTATATATATATATATATATATATGTATATATATATATGTATATATGTATATATATGTATATATATATATATATGTATATATATATATATATATAATATATGTATATATATATATATATGTATATATATATACATATATACACACACATATATATATATACATATATACATATATACATATATACATATATACATATATACATATATATATATATATATATATATATTTCTGATCTATGCATTACCATATCTTATAAAAAGCTAATTAAATTAAGGAATAAAAATTCATCTTATACCACTACTATAAACCATGTTAGTATAATTTTTTATATACCACCATAGCCATTACCTAGTGCTATTTAATGAGGGTGGTTTGATGCATGTTTCACATAATCCTCCTTTTTCTAGTTGAGCCTCTAATTTTCTCACTTGATATTATACTCAATTTGATTAGTCCTCCACATCAATAACTCTTTTCTCATATATAAAAAATGTGCCCCCAATCTAGGCTATGGGGTTGAAAGAAGGCTCTCTATCCTTAAAATCTAACCTTTATAGTAAACCCTTCACATCTATAATATCTCATGAAAAATATTGTAAGGTTACCACAATAAAATAAATCCACTAATAAAATATTATAGAAAATTAAATTAAATCACTAATTTATAATTGAAAAAATAATATATAATGCATGTCTACCTAGATCTATGAGAACTATAAATGTTCCTCTCTTACTAGTGCCACATCTAGAATCTTTAAATCACCACTACTTACAACCACTGTCACTTCTACCAATGGGAAAATCCTTTCATTACATTTTTTGACAATTAGATACATAAAAATGAATCAAATGATGGTCTTTTATACATTCATGTTTTTTTACTATAATATTTTGAGCACACATGGCATTATGAATGACACTGGTTTTAGAAAAAATATAATTATAATTTCATTTTCATCTATTCAAGGATATATTGATTGATATTTACATATTATGACTATGATCCTTCACATTTATACAAAAATATATTGGTCATATTACACTACCAATTATAGTTGATTCTCAAACCTTACTAGTTTGGTTTTATGAGTATCAAATACATGACTGTATAATATATTATTTAGATAGCCATGGATTAATAAAATGAGATTGATACCTTATAAACTAAACCATTATTTGAATCTTGTGATAAATTATTAATTTCATGCCATCTAAGGCCACAACTTACAATTTAACTATTTGAATATAGAGATCACATGTAAAATAAACCATAGGGTTGTGTAAGAAGTGAATAATTCAACCACATGTGATCCCTACTCTCACCACCATCAATTATGGTCCATAATAATGTTTTAAGAACAACTAATGAGAGGGGGTGGGGGTGAATCAGTCTTCAAAACTTTTCATCCAATTTCACTTAACATACATAAACCATTCTAACAAACATATACATCTTAGCAAGCATAAGCAACAAATCATAAGAGCATGAAACACATGAACACAATATATACATGGGAAAACCTTAAAGGGAATAAAAACCACTAATGAATAAAATTGACTATAGTCCTATAATAAAAACATCAATATTTAGTGAAGCACCCACATCACATGGAGCACCAACACCAACTAGCTCAACACCAATTCAACTAGGCTTTAGCAAGCACCCACTTGCAATGAGGAACCAACCCCCTAGATGACTCAACACCAAATTATCCACATAAAAAAATTTATCACCTTTAAAAAACCTTGTTAATTATACAACATATGATGATCTTCTCCTTTATCTCTTCACTCACTTATATCCCTCTCAAACTGGCTGTTATCCCTCTTCGCTCAACTAGCCCTCTCCATGGCTTGATTAGGTCTTATAACCTTGATCCTCTTATGTATAACCTATATTATATACTAATTAAATATCTTTTATGTTCCTCATTGCCTCATATTGATCACCAATTATCTATATCATTCCCTTGTTCTTTGCTTTCTCTCTAAGCATACCTAAAGAGGCCTCTACTACATTGTTTTTATACAAGTCACTTGATCATATCCTGATTAATAAGCCATACATTCAAATAAATTAGGTAATAAATTAATAGGTATTATAATATTAAAATAAAATTACTTAATCATGAATCAATCAATACATTAGGTCAGCCATAGCTCAATTAACCCTTACTCCTCTTTTGGGCTTAAAGGAGACCTAATAGGTCTTCTTAGCAACATGTTACCCTTTGATCTTTATTGAAGAAAACATAAACACCTCAGATGGTATGAAAAAATAATATTCCACTCAAATATACCTTATAAAACATCAATTTTTTTCCATAAAACCTTTTAGGTCCAATCACCATTTGAGCCCCTTCTCAAATCATTGTTCATAAAAGGCTTGTACATATATAGAAAATCTATCTTGAATAACTGAGGCATTCACTCAAATTTTACAAATAACCATAGAAAAAATTCACATATTAAAAAACATCATGGTCTTAGGTTCATCACACACTTCATCAAATGCTTCAACTTAGTGCATATAGGCTCAACTCTTCTCTACAAAATGCTTGCTTAGAACTACCAACTGAATTCAAAACATAGTCAAGGAAACATGAACTTATGATAGATGATTGAATACATCAGAGGGATTTAAAAATATTAATAATATAATTTAATATATTTAGATAAACCTCTATCAAATAGATCATGAGATCTAATGAAAACTATTGGTTTTGCATACCAATCTATTGATCTTCTCTCTCACAGACTCCACTTAGCTAGATAAGCCATTTTAGCTTCAATGATCCAAAATATTATACTAAATATAAAACTTATTAAAATAATGTATATATTATTTAATTCCTAAACAACATCATAAAACACTTCAATCTATACTCTTACATGAAAACACATCAGGAATCATCTTCTCAATTCTACATAATTTTCTTATTATCTACACCACAGGGTCTGTTAGTGATTGATCAACTTGGATCACTAAATTTGCACACCTAAGATATAGAACCTATAAATAAATATTCATTTAAAACAAATAAAACTATCACACTTTTATCTTCATTCTCTTAGCAACTTTGACTCAATCAACTCTGTCTACTACAACAAATCTCTGAAAGACAAGCACTTTCTTGTAGGGACTGATCACTCACTAAAGAAATAAATCACACTTGGAGATGATTGGAAAATTTTAATTCAACCTCCAATCAATTAAATAACCATACCAAACTATTCTTATCACTTTATAATAATATCTTCAACATTGGGTCATTATTAAGGTTCTATGTGGGTTTAGACCATCTTCCAGTCTTAAAAATCATTCATAAAATTTAGCTCCTCTTTCTAGAAACCAATGATTATAAATTTGAGATAAAACCATTCTTCATATACCATTAATATCTTAGATCCTCATATATATTTTTCACATACAAATGACCACTTGAAAAACGTTTTTGAGTAGACAACTCTTCATTCTATACACTCAAGAAACCTCAAAACACTTTTCAAACGTTTTCTTGTAAACCATAACCTAAAAATTCATGCACATACTTAAAAAAAATTGAATAACATTTTTCAATGATAATATACTCACCCATGCCATGTAAATTAATCTTGATACTCCATCTATCCACCATCTCTCTTCCTATTTTCTAGGCCTTGACCTACAAGTCTCATTAGGCCTTGAATCTGACCTTCTAGCCACTACCCATGCTCTCATCACTTCATATATATGCCATGAAATTTCCTATCATGATTAAATACTATCAAAAATTCTTCATATATCTTGTCAATAGCTCATGATGCCTCATTAGGCTAAGCAAAATCTAGGACAAGTCTAGTTGTAGACTTAGATTGAAGTAATTACCCATATAGAGTTCACCTTGAAACTCTCCTAAGTTAAAAAGACTCTTTATTTATGCTCAAGTAACATCATACACTCACTATTATTTGGAGATTCAATAGCTCATCTTTGTATCTACTTACAAATCTTCAAAGCTCACTCAAAGAATCTTCAAAGCTACATACACAGATATTTAGAGCTGACCGTATAATCATTTGTAAGGCCCTCAACACCTCATGTACAAACTCAAACAACCTTTCTCATACTCAAACATTTTTAAGTATTCTTATAATAATTAACATATTTTTAGCTCATTCAGAGCATCTTTGGAGCTGCATACATTGATCTTTAGAGCATACATATTCTTCTTTGGAGCTCACTCATTTCATCATGCTACCTCAAGGTTTACTTGACCAAACATCTTCACAAGAACCTTTGACATCAATGACATTATATTGACATCAATTAAATAGCCATGCATCTTCATAAGAACCTTTTACATCAATGCCAACATTAAATACCAAATGTCAACACTCAATGATAATGCTCAACAATCTCCCCCTTTGTCATTGATGGCAAACACACTTAGAAAACTATGTCAATCAATCTTGATGAAAATCATCTCTTAGACCTAGTTCTTACCTTTTCTCACCTTTATAATCTTTCTCCCTTTTTTATCTTTCTCCCCCTCTGACATCAATGACAAAATTCTTCCATAATTATTCATCTCTTTTAGAATAAACTCTCAAATTACAAGACCACTTCAACATAGATCAGGCTTTAGTTAATCAACTTGAATAGTTCCCCCTCAAACCAAGTATCCATGATGCTTATATTAATATTAGATATCAAGGGTCACCTATAACTACTAAAATCATAATTTATTCTTTTGAGCTGATACTATCTCTCCAAGATAATATTTGGCACATAGTCTTCAAAAAATTATGGCAACCACCTATGATAATCATTTTTAGAAACTTCTCTCAATCAAGTCACTCTCCCAGTTGATACATCATATGCTCAATAAATAGAGTCTATGAAGCATCTCAAACACAATCTCTCCTTAACTCCATGCATATCAAAAAATAATCACTTTCTTTACAAAGACCTCAGAGATACCAATATCCCTCTTAGACCAAGTATATCTTATTTCAAATAACCAGAGACACATATTACTTATCTTCCTTGACATGACTAAAGAATAACAAACCCTTGATCACACACTAGGCTACCACACTCTTGACATCAACTATAGAAATAGTGACTCCCCCTTTATCTTCATATATCAATCTCAACTACTCATACAAATAGATATCAAAAGCTTAACTCTTATATACCAATTATCTACATTTTGACTTCAAATCTATCAACATAGGAATGGATAATATCCATCTTCATCTCCTTGCTTGCAATATAGACAACCTAGAATCTTCTCAAAAAGAAACCTTCTTTGATTTCAACCTCATTATTTTGTTGATAGAATAAAGTCTCCATGAAGCATAATAGAGACACCCTATTTCATAGGATTCTAGAACAAGGTGAACTTATAATATGCCCACATCTCCTCTCTTTTCTTTTTGACCATCTTACACTTAGTAGACTGATTAATTTCTTTTAGAGTCATTTTAAACTTGTCTATCTTATTTTATTTAATATCCTTAATGTCCATATTAATAACAGGTATTTTGCTCACCTTCTTATCTCTTGTAGCCATCTTATGTTCCAAATAATTACCACTATAAGATGACAATAAGTGTTCTTTACAAGGATCATTCTATATTTATTCCTTATCTCTACTTTTATTTGTCTCAACCTTTATGTAGATGTAGGATACATAGTTGATTCATCTATTACCTTATTCAATGCCTCCTCTTGGTATTTTTTTATTGTTATTTGAGCTTATTTGCTTTTATATTTTATTTTTATTATGATCTCATGTAAGTATGGTATCATACTAATGTATCATCTAAATTAAAATGACTAAGCTTTATATAATCTATAATTTCTTTGATTATTTTGTGTTTACCCTTCACATTTTAATCTTTATATCTAATTCCTAAGCTATGTATACCCCATTTCTTTGTGCACATCCCTATCAGTGTGTTCACGTTAGAAAATAATATTGTGGTGCCATTTTCTTCATGAGTATGTATGTATTATTGTTCTCCTTCTTTTTACTATTATGTTTTTGAAAATATCATAATTTTTTCTTTCATCTATGTTAGTTTAACTACTTTTTAATTTTTATTACTTTTATGTGTATTTTTAGTGAATAATTTCTTTTTATTTTTCATACACTCATTTTTAATAATGTTTGTCCTAATGACATAGATGATGTGGGTGATGTTTCTCATTATTCCTCTATTTGGTTTTTTCTTTTACAATTTTTAGAGGTCCCCTCCCTTGTATTAGATCCCTTTACTCTAAAATAATATGGTGGAGTGCCTTTGGCTACCATTTATTCTTACTCTAATATCTTACTATTAGTGGATTATATTACTATGAAAGTGATATTATCTTCTTCTTGTTCATGAGTTGGTGGTTTTAAACATAGAGTTTTTTTTGTAAATAAGACTATCTACATACTATGGGTCTCATTTTTATCTATGATATCTCCTTTATTTTAATTAAAATTATTATATTTGACATAGAGGGTACATATTTTATAGTATATTTTTAACTAGACACTACTTCACTCATGAATTATATTATTCTAGGTTCATGTGATAATCCTCTATATCCAATAATTATTATCTCAATATAATAATCGTTAAACTCAAATGGAAGGGGTGTAAGTGGTATGTATTTCCTAGAGAAAAATTATATGCAGACATTATCAGTATTCACTATGGAATTTACTTTTGTGAAATATTTCTAAAGTATTCCTTGGGAGATTCTAAATCTATTTCCTACCATGTTTCTAATTATTCTCTCCCAAGCAATAAAGTGTCCTACCTCCTCCTCTATTTTTGGTATGGATCCTCATGTAGATTTTATTTATTATCCTACTAGGGTATTAGGGTCCCATTAAAATAAATCTTGAAGACCTAAAATATTCTATGTGAAATGCAAGTTCAAAACTAATATGATAGATCCATAACATAAATCATGTGTATCTTGCTTAATTTTGTCAAGGATTTCTTAATACTATTTATAGATTGCACTAAAAAAATCTTACTACATCTCAATGTAACCATATCTTAGGAAATTTTTACACTTTTCACACTATCCTACTATTGTATATTTTTATATTAAATGTTTCATGCAATTGCTTTTATGGCATGACATACTCTATGTTCTCTATTTTTATGAATGGAAAGAGATCAAAAATTTAAAACTATGCCTTTGAGTTTGGCCACTAATTTCATGCTTGCCTTTCTCTTAACATCATACTTTTTAGTTTTTTGCTCTTGATTCATCAACCTGTTCACTCTATAGACTATTTATAGTGTAATACAATAGGGTATATTTAAATGCAAGACATATTCATGTGCTCAACTAAGTAGTATCTTTTTGGTACTCGCTATCAATCTAAAATAGAACTAGCTCTAAACATATAATTTCATTCTTGTGAGTATGTCATACTTCTCCATATATTTCATTTGTTGTGTTTGTGGAGTTTTTTTTGTATCATTTCCCTTCTCTCACATTCCATAACTCTATGATCAATATTTTCCATATGAGAATGAATGTACTTTTGTATATCTTCAACATGCATTACCAAAGATGGAATAATGTAAAATGACCCCTGTGGATCTATAGTTTATGATTTGACTGAGTGTTTCTTGTATTTTTGTTGTTTAATTTATTCCACACTCATGACTTATGCCACCTCCATCTCTTATTTTTTTATTACAAAATAAACATAAAACATATTCTTTTACTTCGCATGAAAACAAGGTAGAGTTTCATTATCACAAGAATGTGTAGTTATTGTTTGTTAGGTGAAACCCTTATTTTATAATTCCCATAATCTAGTCATTAATCATGATATTCTAGTAGATTATTTATTATAATTTATTTCTTTTATTTATTTTTACCTAATTCATCCACTTTGGGTCTTAACTATCTTATTCTTCACCTCTTTCATCACTTAATTTTATCCTTATCCTATTATGTCATCATATTTTATTATTAACTATTCTCATAGTTTCATCCAACAACCCACTTGTAGTTTTAGTTGTGTTTTGGAATTCAACTAACCCATAAGATGTATCTTTATTGGGAGAAACACATAACTAGATTGTTTCATTCAAATATTATTTTATTTACTATCATTTTTAGATTATTTTCACAAAAAAATATAATCCTATATATGTTTACTCATCCTATATGTATATTTCCTTCCTTGTGTTTATATATAAGTTTACATATCTTCCACATTATTTATATGTTTTTATCATTTTTTCAAAATAGTTTTTATGTTTTTTTTCCATCACCACCTTTCCTTTTTTATACTCTTCATAATTTTACCACTAGGGGGTTGACATGATCAACAAACATGTATTTAAACATCTATAATAATATATTATATTATCCTTACTCAAATAAATTGTCTAAAAGGATAATGTCTTCCTAGTGTAAGGTAACACAATTAACAATCAGGTACATAGACATCTAGCATAAGGTACCATAGTACCCTTACTAGACTCACTTAGAAGGATAATGTCACCCCTTAAGTTCCATTACTATTTTTCACAACATTTTACTATAGTTATCTATGATGTATAGTTTTAATTAGTCTCTATTCATAAACCCTTTTCTTAATGTGCCTACAAGTGTTCTGAATTTTGGTTCTCTAGAGTCTAATATGTCTTAAATTATATATGGTCACAACCATCTTATCTTTAGCTTGCCTAAATTTTTATAATCATTATCATAGATTAATACCTTATCATTAATTTAAAACTTCTTGACTTTGATATATCTATCATTCCAAGATTTTTTTGGTCTTTTCTCTTAATTTTGATTGGAAGATACTAAAAATGTTTTTTCATCAATATTTTCCAATTATATCAATCACTTGTAAATGGAATCCTTCTCATTAAATCTGAATGTCATTTTTATTCTCAAACTTGGTAGTAAATAATCCATTTGTACTAACACTTTTAAACCATATAACAAATGAAAAGGGTAGTATTTAGTTAATATTTTTTATGTGGTGCAGTAATCCCAAATGACTACCAGTATCTTTGTGTCCCAATATAGAATATTTGTATTACAAACCTTTTTTAATACCTTCTCCAATACCTTGTTAAAATCCTCAAAAAATCCATTTTCTTGATGATGGTAGGGGGTACTCTTGTTATGATAGATCAAAAAGTATTTAATAAATTCCATAATTATATTATTAACAATATGCTTGCTTTGATCATTTATTATATTAGTGGACATCCAAACCATGTAATTATATTATTATATAAGAAACTTGTTGCAGTATTATTCATACAATTCTTTCTAGGTATATCTACTTTCTATCTTGTCAAATATGTAACATCCCTACTAGGATTTATTAGAATAACATAATATTTTTTTAATTATATTCCATGTATTCTTTCATTAGATTACACCATGAGAATCTAATTAGTTACCTTAGCATACTAACTATGATAAACATAAAATAAACATGTAACATTTAACAGTTATTAATCACTAATATCACATGAAACAAAACATAACTTCATAAGGAAAGTAATTACATAAATTCTAGCCATGGCTCATACAAAAATACAACCTTATTATCAATTTAAAATGAGTAATGAATTACATTTCCAATTGTAATTATGTCTCAATAATAAATACAATGCTCCATGAAGCATGAGTCTCATGAACTCTAGTATCTCTGATAATCTCAAGTGTAGTCTCTAATAAGTACTATTGTGGAGAGGGAGATCATCATCCAAGTGATTTTCCACACAAACCACAAACCATTGATCCCCTACATAATCCCTCAAATAGGAAATCGCCTTCCCTTCAGGAATGGGTAGATAGTGATGGTGTGGGAATCCAAATAGACAAGTTAGTACCCATGTGTTGTAATATTTATAATACACGATCTGTATCATAAAGAAAGTAAATTTTAACATTATATCTCACAAATATGTAAATCATACATATGAAATGACAATGTCTATCTAAACATTACTTTGGCCAAAGTTTTAAAATAGATTTTGATCTCTAGGATCATTCAAATTCATACACAACACTTGATCAGATTACCTTCATCTAGCATTAGTGATGCTAAGTAAGCTATTGAAGTCCATCCCACTATTTATTTAGTACCAACAATGCAAGATTTGCTTAATATTTATATAACCAATAAATTCATATAGATTATTTATACTATTAGGTATAAAGCATGCTATAATATAGAAATAATCTTTATGCATATATTTAATCCATCAAGTGTATGAATGAATCTTTTCCATATTATTTACCACATAAATAATAAATATAACAAGTATAGTTCTAATACCAAATGGGTAATATATATATATATATATATATATATATATATATATATATATATATATATATATACTTGGATTGTATGATCTAATTCCCATAAGTAAATTCAAATGTAGTATAACTAATAATGTCATAGTATATCATACATTTTACTCAATTACAAACAACAATAATATTTATTTAAAAGATCAATTAACTCATACACCAAAAGCATAGTCTTTCATTTATGAAACTTGTTATTATTTAGGGAGGCTTATGCATATAAATATAGTGTCCTATCCTTCAATATTTTATGACTAAATTTTACTAGTCAAAAGCTATTTATTGTTCTACTTTACTAATAGTATTTTTCATTTTCCCTAAAGAAAACATATGTGATTCTTACAAAAATTTAGTCTTTTCATGAAAAATAATTAATAATTAAATAAGGTCTCATCATTTCATAAAACATTAAATTTGATTCACAAATTTCCACATATAAAAATATAATTCAATTTTGATCAAAACCATTCCAATCAATTACCATGTTTTTCCCTTAATTAAGTCCTTAAATTGTATATGTAATATAGGAAATAGAGTGTAATAACCAATCAACCATTTAGACCTGAAATTTGAATTTGATTATCAATGGAGATTTTATAGTCTTTAAAAATTTATAGTTATATCTAACAAATCAAATCAATACCTAAAGCCAATTCCTTGAGAGTTGTAAACTTATCAAAATTTAACATAGTTTTATAAGTATTTGAACAATACAACCATGTCACATATATTCATTCAAACTTAACACCGTTGTTATCTTATAAGTAAATCTTATAAGTTCAAATATTTAAATTACTTTACAAGTTTTAAAATGGAAACTTACACCCATTTCTTTTCTCATTAAAGCTTATATGTATACACTGCCCTTGAACCTAAGTTCATTGTTTTGGAAGACAAATACACACTATATATTTCTTCCTTGTTTGAATGTTAAACAAACACACAATCATATTTTCTCATAATTTTTAAAGTAAAAGTGCACCATTCATTTTATGTATATGTTTATGGTGTTCAAGACTTATGTCTACATGTATACATAAACTAACAATTTCTTGAAATAGATATATACTCAGTCTCTCTCTATGTGTGTGTGTGTGTGTGTGTGTGTGTGTGTGTGTGTGTGTGTGTGTGTGTGTGTCCTATTTAAATTTCAAGTATACAAAACCCTCATATAAATATATGTATATAATTTTTCATATTTCCCAAATACACAATCCACATTTATGTATATATACAAGGATGCAAATAAGGAAAGACCTTATTTTTTATATATTTATTTTCATTATTTTTAACTGTCAAAAACACACAATCAACATACTACCCAAATCAACAGTCTCATATATATATAGGCTTAATTAAATAGATAGTCTTCATATTTATATATATTTTACAAAATTGATTGTCTTTATATCTATGTACTAAACAAATTGATAGTATACAGAATCCCATTTTAACCCATTCAAACATCTTTTTGACTCAGATATTATTTATAATATACTCATGTCTTGTATATTATATTTATGTATATATAAATATATAATCATTTGGTCAATATACCTATTTTAATATATATATATATATATATACACTCTATGGAGGATTTTAACTATATGAATATACATCTAGAGTTTCAAAAACTCAGTCAAAAATATAAATTTGCAAAACCATTTGCCCAGGTTTCTATCTTGGGCTAGGGAATTACACAATCTAAGAAAACTAAACCCATTTAACCCTAATGGTTATATGTTTATAAAAAACTAGTTTGCATTCATAGGATTTAGAGGGTAATAGCTTAGTTTTGTGGATGGTCAAGCCATCCAAAAGGCTAATCATGTATCCCTATACAATATACAATTCATTTCTAAACCATAGGAATCCAAACCATACATATAATTATTTTAAAAATAGAATAGTAATAACATTATCAACCTCAATATCACTTCCAATTTGAAACTGAACAAACTAGAATTCCTTATTTTTATTGTTTTTCCCTTTCTCTTCTCCTCTTCATGTGTTCCATTATCCTATATGACTTTCCTCTTATCAATATTTTCCTTGTCTATCTATTACCATTCAAAATTACATGAATTTATTAGCTCCCAACTCACATTATGTGCATAATCCCTATTAATATTTAAACTCAACTAATCTTACAGTTAACTTCCATTAACTATACTATAAAAGTCCTAATTCCTATCTTGAACCTTCCCCTAATTCTTGAATTATTATTTTATTCATTTCAACTCTTTACATGATCCAACTACGTTACATTCTTGAGTAACCCATTCAAAAATTCCACTTTTAACATTATTTAAAATGATAAATAACACTTAATCTCAATGTAGTCTATGCATGTTAATCAAAGACTAGGTTTAGATCATAGGGTAGTGTTTAGTATAATTCAATATCTTTCAATACTTAGTAAACATAATAACCTCATGTCTTTTATATTAATATGACTAACACAAAGTCTGTTATCTTTTTATATAAAAAATGGTAGACCAGACAATTATTTATTCCAATCATAATAATTTAATCATTTATGTTATTACTAGATTATATAGACTATCTATGTCTTTCATTATCTTAATAACTTATAGTGTATATTGATATTCTTGAATATCAATGATAATAAGCTAATATTTTAAAACATTATAAAGACATTTCTTTTAGTATATATATAATAGTAACTACATATTATCCACATAGATTTATGTTCCCACAATCATAAACAATTACAAGTATAGTAACATAATATAATCATACTACAACATTATGCACTAAATCTATGTAAATTATCCACAATGAAATCACACATGATTTATTCAATATATAAGTACTATTCTAAACTAACACTCACTAACACACAAAATCTAATATCTAAATACAAATAATTTAAAAAGTGTACTAACTCTAATAATCCACATAATGCATATACATGTATTATCTATTGTGGTGTGTGCATGGGTTTTAGTTGTTCCTCTATCATCTCCCAACATTTGTATCTACATCACTCTCTCCGATGGTGCTCTCCCTTTATCATGCTTTGAGGGATGAAATTATCTTACATCTAACTCAAGATAAGAAGGTAGTTAGCCTAATACATCATTATATATACCATAAAATAATGTTATAATAATAATTAACATAATCATAATCTACAAAATTCATAATAAAATCAACTCATAGCAATGAAATCATGAAATCAAATTAACATACAACTGTCCCATAATAGCATATGAATTATAGTTTATTTAAAATCAACTAATCAATTTAACAACCATAATAATCCATGAATAATTAGGTAAATTATCTTAGTGATAAATTGGGATGTGACATCCTTCCCCTAAAAACTGGTCATTGTCCTAATGACACTTATTCAAATAATAGTTTTGAATAACAAATATTATTTAGGGAAAAAATAACATAGTATGAATCATCAAATCAAGTAAATAAATGTGGATATAACCTATAGAACTCATAATAGTCCTCCCAAATAGCATTATCCTTAGAGTATTGGTCCCATAAGACATTGCACTATGACACTTCTCTCTTACACATAAATTTTTTGAGTGTAAATTACTCTAATTGGCTCTACCATGACCACCCTAGGATCTAAAACCTACAAATCATTCCAATCCAACACATGTGAAGGATCAACTATATACTTTTTAAGATAAGATATATGGAATACATTATGTAATAGATTTAGGTTTGGTGGTAAAGTTATATCATATGTTATAGGACTAACAACTTCTAAAACCTTGAAGGGTCTCACATATCTCAATGAAAGTTTCGTTGACTTCTCAAATTTAATCGAGCTCTTTTGTGGCTTAAGCCACAAAAATACTTTATCACCTAGTGAAAAATACCTAGTTGTTCTCCTCAAATTAACATAACTCTTATACCTATCATTGGCATTTACTAATCTCTACCTGATTATTTTGACTTGATCTTCTATTTCTAAAAGCATCTCAATTCTAAAGACTACCCTATCTTCCAACCTATCCTAACTAATTGGTGTCCCATACCTTCTTCCATACAGTGCTTCAAATAGTGTCATATTTAAAGCAAATTGGTATGATTTATTATATGTAAACTCAACTAATGGAAGGTATTCTTCCAACTTGTATTTTTTATCCATAAAATACATACAAATAATATCCTTTAACACTTAATAAACTTAGTTTGGTCATCAGTCTATAGGTGATATGCAGTATTAAAATTTACTTATGTACCTAAATATAAATTTAGATTTAACCAAAACCTAGAAGTCATCCTTGGATCATGATTTTAAATGATCTTCTCTATATATCCATGAAATCTATACACTTCCTTTAAAAATCTCTTTGTAAGATTAGGTGCATCATCTATCAAATTATCTAGTATAAAATGTGTTACCTTGGTTAGTTTATCAACTATGACCAAGATCATGTCATGCCTATTTTATGACAATGATAACACTTGGACAAAGTCCATAATGATCACCTACCATTTCCATTTTGGTATGTCATATAGATATAATAATCTAACTGGATGCACATGTTTAACTTTCACTCACTAACATTCTAGACAAAGTGACATGAAGTCCACTACATCTTTCTTGATTTCCTTCCAAAAATAAAGTGGTCTAAGATCTACGATAAACTTGGTTACTCTTATATGTCTTAAATATGGGGTATTTTTCATTTCCTTTAGTATTATGATTCTCATATTTTCTTGATCTAGCACATACATCCTTATATTGTATCGAATAAGTGTATCATTCTCTAATTTGTATCCTTTATTCTTAGGATTATGAGCATTCTCAAACAAACATTCCCTGACCTGAACATAGAATTCATCTCTTGGTGATAATTCAATCACTCGATCTCTAAAAGTAGTCTTAATAGTAGCCATAGCTACTATGTACCTTTTGTGACTTAAGGTATTAGCTAATTTATTTTTCTTTCTTTTGATTTAACTAATATAAAAGATAGTCAAACAAAAAATCTAGCTAATGTCATTGATGAGCATTCAATTTGGTTAGGTGAAGATGTATTTGAGTCCCAGGTTATCAGTTTTGAGCTCAAATGGTTTTCCCAATAAATAATGTCTCCATACTTGCAAAGTATGAATATTTTTTGTAATTTCAATATCATGAGGGGCATAATTCACCTCATAAGGTTTTATCTTCCTTAAATCATAGGCTACTAACACACCATCCTTCATAATGACTCCTCCTAATCCATCCCCAAATGCATATATGATCACTAAAAATTGACCATTGGGATTAAGAACTCTTAGTACTAATGTTGAAGTAAGCCTTCTTTTAAATTCTTAAAAAGCTACTTCACACTTATCTGACCAGATAAAACTTTGATTCTTATGTTTCAAAGAGGTAATTGAATTAATAATCTTAGAAAAATTTGAAATGAATTTCCTGTAATAGCCCATTAATCCCATGAAACTTCTTACCTCATGGGCATTCCTTAGTGTCAGCCACTCTATAATGTCTCTTATCTTGTTTAGATCTACTAAAATACCATGTGATGAAATAATATGTCCCATATATTACACTTTATTTTGGAAAAATGCACACTTAGATAGTTTGTAATACAACTTTTGCTTCTACAAATGTTACAAAACCAATTCTAAATGTTAAATATGCTCTTCTTCATCCTTTGAATATATAAGAATGTCATCTAAAAATACTAAAACAAAATGAGATAAATAATATCTAAACACATTATTCATGAGATTCATGAATGCTATAGGTGCATTTGTCAACCCAAATGGTAACACTATAAACTCATAGTGCCCATATCAAGTTCTAAATGTTATCTTTGTAATATACTTATATTTTATACTTAACTAATGATATTCATCTCTAAGATAAATCTTAGAAAATATTGTTACTCCTTGCATCTAATCAAAAATATCATCTATTTGAGGTAATGAATACCTATTTTTAATCTTTGTTTTATTCAACATTTTATAATCAATTCAAATTCAAAGAGTACCATCCTTTTTATTGATGAAGATAACTAGTGTAACCCATGGTAACACACTTGGTCTGATCAATGCTTTGGACAATAATTGTTGGAGTTGAGCCTTTAATTAAACCAATTCAATGGTTTTCATTCTATGTAATGCCTTAGATTGAGGTTTTTATCCTATTATGATATCAATAGAGAAATAAAACTCCCATTTAGGAGGTAATATTGGCAATTCCTATGGAAACACATCATGAAAATTCCTAAGGAAGGGATAATCTTCAATTGATGGTTCCTTAGTTTCCTCAATTTCATTTATCTTGATGATAAATGCTTGGCATCCTTTTCCTTGGGCCTTCCTAAGTTGCATTATAGAAATTTACCTTAGCCTTAACTCCTTTTTCTCACCCTGAATTATTATCTAATCGACAAAAACATCTAGACACTCAACCTTCTTCAAATATTAGTCAACCTTGGCTTTATGCTTCATAATCTAGTTGAATCTTAGGATCACATCATATGGCCATAATGATGTTGCATATAGATTCACTACTATTGTGATTTTAGGAAACCTAATCTTGACTTAAATTAAACATTTATCCACTTTAACTTTAAAATCATTCCCATATTGTATAAACCATGCATTTTCCATTACTTCAAATTTTCTATATAACTTATTTAGAATTCTAGGAGCTATAAAACATTCTATAGCCCTTGCATATATCAAAATGGAAATTAAATGTTCAAATAAAATCCCTGATAGTTATATGGGTGAAGCTTAGAATTTAGCTTATTGATTACCAACTATTGCATGAATATGTTGCTAAAAATTTCCTTATCAAGGGTCAAAACCTTTGTTACTCAACTTATCTTGGGTAAATTCATGTGCAAAATGGTCACCTCCACAAATGAATCAACCTCCAGGTGGTCCCTTCCTATCAAACTGTTGGTTTCCCTTGAAACTACCTTTGGAACCATTACCTAGTTTCTTACTATCTTAACCACTATTATATCTAGTATTATAACTCTTGAAATATCTCTTGGAGTCCCCACTCCTCTACTTCTAATTATTCCTTTTAAAAATTGGCTTAGAACTTCCAAACTTTTTCTTAAACTTATCTCTGATGTGAGCAAGAGATTTCAACTTTTGCCCTTGTTTGACTACTTTATCAAATACTTGGTCCATGGTAGATGGTTCATGAACAGCTATCTCTCCACCAATATGGGGTTTTAATCCCATGATTAACTTTCAAATCCTAAACCTCTCGTCTACCTAATACTAAGGTACATGTTTTAGAAGCTTGATGAATTATTCCTAGTATTCATTCACCGATAAGTCTCCTTACTTTAGATTTTTTTTTTTTAAATTAAGCTTTTGATCAAAATATAATTATGGAAGCCACCATGATTAGAAAATAATCTCAAATTTATCTCATGTAGTGGTGTTCAAGTTTAGATTCATTTCCAACTTCTTGTTGGCCCACCATGTAGCTACTTCTCTAGCCAATTAGTATTCTCCCCAAATTACTTTGGTGACCTCAGAGTAGTTTTGAATCTCAAAATACTTATCCATCTCATTCAAGCATGCTTTAGCTCCATTTCCCATAACAAATCCATCAAACTTAGGTGGATTCACTTTTTTCATATTCCTAGCTAATTTTGTATCTACACATAATCTCATGTCTTGAGGCACTTCCTTGTGTATCTACTCTTGAGGGATTTCCTACTCAATAAGATGATTTTTAAGCTCAACCTAATGGGATTCCTCCTTAAGTCCATGAATTTCATATTTTAGGGCTACATTAATATCTTTAGTCTCATTCATGGTTACAAGAATCTGATCCAACTTTGATGCTTTCTCAGTAGCAAATTAGTTAGGATCAAGTAGAGGGTTATTATCATTGATATTTTAATGACCCTCTCTAAATGCTCTTTCTCACACCATTCTTCTTTCTAATAACATAAGAATATGAAAATTTTAGCAAACTCATTAATTCCTAGAGTTTGAGCCATAGTTCTTATACCATAATGTAACATCCCTACTAAGATTTACTAGAGTAACATAATAATTTTTTTATTTTAAATTATATTCTATTTATTCTTTTAATAGATTACACCATGAGAATCTAAGTAGTGATTTAGCATACTAACTAAGTATGATAAACATAAAATAAACATGTAACATTTAATAGTTAATGATCACTAGTATCACATGAAATAAAACATACTTGCATAAGGAAAGTAGTTACATAAAATTCAACCACAACTAGTAAAAAAATACAACCACTGTTGTCAATGCACAATGAGTAATGAATTATATTTATAATTGGAATTATGTCTCAATAATAAATATAATAATAGATACAAAGCTACATAGAGCATGAGTCTCACAAACTCTAGTATCTCTAATAATCTCAAGTGTAGTCTCCAATAAGTACTATTTTGTGGAGGGAGAGCATCATCTAAGTGTTTTTCCACACCAACCAAGACCATCAATCCACCACATATTCCCTTAAATAGGGAATGGCCCTCCCTTCATGTATGGGTAGATAATGACAGTGTGGGAATACAGAGAGACAAGTTAGTAGCCATGTATTACAAGATTTCTAATACATTAATTGTATCCTAAATAAATTAAATTCTAATATGATATCTTGCAAACATGTTAATCATACTTGTGAAATGACAATGTCTATCTACACATTAATTAGGCCAAAGTTTTCAAATATATTTTGATCTCTAGTATCAGTCAAATTCATACACACCACTTGATTGGATTACCTTCATCTAGAATTGGTGATGATAAGTAAGTTAGTGAAGTCCATCTCACTACTTAATCAGTACCAGCAATGCAAGATTTGGTTAATATTTATGCAACCAATAGATTCATATAGATTATTTATACTAGTAGGTATAACTCATGCTATAATACATAAATAATCTTTATGCTTACATTTAATCTATAAAATGTATGAATCAATATTTTCCATATTATTTACCATATAAATAATAAATATAACAATTATAGTTTTAATACCAAATGGGTACAATATATACTTGGATTGCATGATCTAATTTCTGTAAGTAAATTCAAATGTAGTAAAACCAATAATGTCATAGTATATCATACATTTTACTAAATTAAAAATAGCAGTTATATTTATTTAAAAAATTAATTAACTCATAAAAAAAAGAGCATATTATTTCATTTATGAAACCTATTATTATTTAGGGAGGTTTATGCATATAACTATAGTGTCTTATCCTTCAGGATGTTGTGACTAAATTTTACTAGTTATAAGCTATAATTATAGGAACACATCCTAGTGTATAAATATAGGTTATATATGTATATGATATCCTAAGTTCTCATATAGATATATTTCATATATCATGCACCATGCATAATATATATCCCATACTATATATGTTTTAATACATGATTACTATTATGCTTTAATAATAGTATTTTTCATTTTTTACTAAAGAAAACTCATATGATTCTTATAATTATTTAATATTTTCATGAAAAATCATTAAGATTTAAATAGGATCTCATCATTTCTTAAAACCTTCAATTTGATTCACAAATTTCCACATCTAAAAATATAATTCAATTCTGATCAAAACCATTCCAGTAAATTACCTTATTTCCCCTTAGTTAAGTTCTTAGACTATTTATATAATATAGGAAATAGAGTGTAATAACCAATCAACCATTGAGACCTAAAATTTGACTTTGCGTATCAATGGAGGTTTTATACTCTTTCATAATTTCTAGATGCATCTAACAAATCAAATCGATACCTAAAACCAATTCCTTGAGAGCCATAAACTTATTAGAATTTGACAATTTTATAAGTAATTGAACAATATGACCATATCACATATATTCATTCAAACTTAACATAATCATTCTTATAAGTAAAGATTATAAGTTCAAAGTTTCAAATTACTTTACAGGTTTTAAAATGGAAACTTGCACCTATTTATTTTCTCATTAAATCTTATATGTATACACCACCCTCGAACTTAAGTTCATTTTGTTTTAGAAGATGAATACTCTCTCTCTCTCTCTCTCTCTCTCTCTCTATATATATATATATATATATATATATATATATATATATATATATATATATATATATATATATATATATATATATATATATATATATATATATGTATCATCCATATTTCTATGTTAAACAAACACATATTGATATTTTCTCACAATTTGTAAATAAAAAGTGCACCATTCATTTATGTATACGTTTATGGTGTTCAAGACTTATGTCTACGTATATACATAAACTCACAATTTCCTAAAATAGATATATACTTTGTTTGTTTGTGTGTGTGTGTGTGTCCTATTCAAATTTCAAGTATACACAGTCCTCATATAAATATATGTATATAATCTATTTTCATATTTCCCAAATACATAGTCCACATATATGTATATATACACAAATTTGAAAAATAAATGACCTAATTTTTTATATATTTATTTTCATTATTTTTAACTATCAAAAACACATGATCAACATACTACCTAAATCGATAATCTCATATATATGTAGGCTTAATCAAATTGACAGTCTTCATATTTATAAATGCTTTACAAAATCAACTATCTTCATATTTATATATGATTTACAAAATCAATTGTCTGTATATCTATGTACTAAACAAATTGATAGTACACAAAATCCCATTTTAACCTTTTCAAAACATCATTTTGACTCAGATATTATTTATAATATACTCATGTCTTATATAATATATATACTCATTTGGACAATATACCTAGTTGAGTGTGTGTGTGTGTGTGTGTGTGTGTATACACACTCTCTATGGATCATTTTAAATATATGAATATACATTTAGAGTTTGAGAAACTCAATTAAAAATATAAAATTACAAAACCATCTACCTAGGTTTCTATCTTCATCTAGGGCATTACACAGTGTAAGCAAATTAAACCCATTTAACCCTAATGATTATATGTTTATATAAAACTAGTTTGCATTCATAGGTTTAGAGGGTAATGGCTTAGTTTTATGGATGGTCAATCCATCCATAGGGATAATCCTATCTCCATATAAAATATATAATTCATTTTCTATACCCTAGTAATCCAAACCATATAAAGAATTCTTTAAACAATAGAATAGTAATAACATTACCAACCTTAGTATCACTTTTAAATTTTACACTGAATGAACCATAATTCCTACTTTTTCTTGATCTACCCTTTCTCTTCTCCTCTTCATGTATCCCATTCTCCTACATGACCCACCTTTTATCAATATTTTCCTTGTCTATCTCTTGCCATTCAAAATTACATGCATCTGTTAGTTCCCAGCTCATAATCCATGCATAATCCTATTATTATTCAAATTCAAATAATCTTATAGTTAACTTCCATTAACTATACTAAGAAAGTCCTAATTCCTATCTTGAATCTTCCCCTAATTCCTTAATTATTATTTTATTCATTTCAACTCTTTGCATGATCCAACTACGTTACATGCCCAAGTATCCCACTCAAAAATTACACTTTTAACATTATTCAAAATGATAACTAACACTTTTAATCTCAGCATAGTCTATGCATGTTAATCAAAGACTAGGTTTATATCATAGGATAGTGTTTAGGATAATTCAATCTATTTGAATACTTAGTAAAGATAATAACCTCATCTTTTATATTAATATGACTAACACAAAGTCTATTATATTTTTAAATCAAAAATGGTAGACTGGATAATTATTTATTCCAATATTAATAATATAATCATTTGTGTTATTACTAGATTATATAGACTATCTATATCTTTTGTTATCTTAATAACTTAAGGTGTATATTGATATTCTTGAATATCAATGATAACAAGCTAATGTTTTAGAACATTACAAAGACATTTTTGTTAGTCTATATATAATAGTAACTAGATATTATCCACATAGATTTATGTTCCCGTAATCATAAAAAAAAAAAAGAATAAAGTAACATAATATAATCATACTATAACATTATGCACTAAGTCTACATAAAATATCCAAAATGCAATCACACATGATTTATTCCATATATAAGCACTATTCTGAACTAACACCCACTAACACACAAAATATAATATCTAAATGCAAATAACATCAAAAACATATTAACTCTAATAATCCACACAATGTATTTACATGGATTATTTAATTTGGTGTGTCCATGGGTTTTATCCATTCATCTATCATCTCCCAACATCTCCATATATGTTACCCTCTTTGATGATGATCTCCCTCCATCATGCTTTGAGGGATGAAATTCTTATGCATCCAACTCATGACAAGAAGGTAGTTAACCTAATACATCATGATATATACCATAAAATAATTTTTTAATAATAATTAACATAATCATAATGTATACAATTCATAATACAACCAACTCATAGCAATGAAATCATGAAATCAAAGTAACATACAATTATCCCATAATAGCATATGACTTATAGTTTAGTTTAAAGTAACTAATCAATTTAAAAACCATAATAATCCATAGATAATTAGGTAAATTAGCTTACTGAAAAATTGGGATGTGATAAAATATTTTGTTTTAATAATAATAAACCTAGAATTATATTTCCATGTTGTAGGTTTAATAGGACCAATGAAATCAATGGCCCATTTTTCAAATGGTGCTAGTGATAATATTTGACGTAGTTGAGTTCCACCTATTGCATTAATTTTTCCTACTATTTATCACATGTCATAATTTATAGCATATTTATGTGAATCCTTAAATAGTGTTGGCCCCCATAGGCTTACAAGCATTATCTTCTTGTATGTGCTTTCTCTCAAGTTATGTTCTCCTACAACTCCATTATTGGATTCTCTTAAAATGTTATCTCATTGATGCAATGAATTTAATCTCCTTGAAACTTCAACTCTTCACCTTTTTTTATATTTATTATTCAATTAATGTAAAACTAAAATCTTGGATCATCAATCTTTTTCATTCCAATGTGAATTATTATTTAGGAAACTCATCACTAGAAAGAAATTGGGAAATATTTTCCATAAATTTGGGAATAGCCTCAAATTAAAAAATATGAGCTTTGGTGAAATCATCTACAATTGGGCCTAAATATTCTCCTATATTAATGTGGGGAAAGAAATTAAACCCATTATTTATTTACCACAATTTTAAACTCAAATTATTGGAAGAACATTAACCACCATAAAATTCTTACCTATATAATTGGTCTATTGATCAAGTATTTGGGTGTATTTTGATCAATAAATAATATGAATGGGGTTGCTAATAATTAATGTCTAACATTTTTTATTGCATATACTATAGAAATATCCTCTCTTTGTGTGATAGAGTATTTTTTTTCTATCATTGCCAATTTCTTGCTTGAAAATGAGATATGATTGTTTAATTTACTACAAGGCTATGCCAACACTAATCCCATTGCTATTATAGAAGCATCCACAAGAATGTGAAATGGAATATTCCAATCAAGGAACACTAATATTGGTGCATCTAAAATTTTTTCTTTAACTTAGAAAAATATTCTTGGCATTGTGTCAACCATTCCAAAGGTTGAATATTTGATTTCTTTTATAAATATTATATCAATGTAATGTTGGTTACAAATTTATAATAAAGTAATAGTGGGAAGCAATGTAACCCAATATTATTCTAACTTCTTTTTATGTCTTGGTTGGTGGTAGATTTTTTGTAATTATTATATTTAGTAGATCTACCATCCACTCAAACTTCAATTTTATATATCCTAGAAATGAACCAAATGGTGTGGTAATAATATAGTTCTTTAGGTTGAGTGAGATATGAAGTTGCTTACATAGTTTTAGCATTAACCAAAACACATGAACATGATATTTTATCAATCCATACACCATCCAATCATCAAGGTATACCTTGATAAACTCATAGATAAAATCTCTTAATGCATTAAACATTATACTAACAAATACAATAAAAGAATTATTTAATTTAAAAGGCATTAATTTATACATAAAGGATCCCCATCAATTGTGAATGTGGTCTTTGGCCAATCTTCATGGATCATCCTTAATTGGTATTATCTAGATAATTCATCATTATAAGAGTATATTTCTCTTCTTGAAATATCCCCTAATAGTTCTTCTATGAATTGTGTTGGTAATGGATCATGTAAACATGCCTTATTCAACTTCCTATAATTAGTGCATAAGTGAATTTATCTTGTTTTATTATTTTGGATAACCATATCGATTATCCATTCTATGTATTCGATAGGGGTTATTATTATTTTGGATAACATTTTATCTAGATTCATATCACCTTTTATTAAACATTCATAATTAAGTTTTAAGTTATTTTAAGTATTGGTTTTTCAGATTATTTTAGCTTTATTTTGATGGTACCAATATCTGTTGGTGTAGGATATTTCCTACTATTTGGTTCTAACCTATATGGTCTAATTAGCTTGTTTATGTGTTAATTAGGTCATTGTTAAGGATAATCCCATATTTATGGGGATGTGAGTACATGTCTATCTTCCACCTATATATGTACATTCCTTTATACTTTTACCAACTTTTAATGTTAGTATATTGAATGATTTTGCGTATTGTGAAGTTTTTTCCTCTCATGTGTTCATGATATCAGAGATTTTATAGTAGCTAAATACCATTTCTCTTATTTTTAAATCTTGAGTTTTAGATTGCATGTCATAGATCTAGTATTCTTAGACCCTGCATATTGAAGTCGCATTTTCTCAGATTTTTCTCTTATTTTAAGGTCCCTTGTTGATCTAGATTCAGAAAAAGAACAAGGGAAGGGGTAGATTTTTCAAGGTGTATCTTTGCCTCTAATTTTCATGGAAAATGGTTTGTACCATTGATCTTAGAAGGTGAAAAAACCTTAAATTTAATTGTATACATGACCTAGTATTGTGATAGGTTATTTCAACCATTTTTTGAGGGTTTAGAGGCATTCACTTAGGATCCACTCAAAACCATACATATGGGTACTTGAAAGAAAAATAATTTATAGGTTTTTTTGGGTTTCTCAAAAATTTTAGTAGGTCTTCACTAATTTTTACATTAGTGTTTTGGATTTAAATATTTTGGTGGTTTTTTTTAACTTGGCAAAATTATATCCCTATGTAGGCATTATTAGATATAGACCCTTGCTCAGACATCAAGTTGATCTTGACACCCTATTTTATAGGATTTGGCATAATTTTCACCTTCACTAGACATTTTCCCTATAGAAAAAATTATGTCTATTTCAAACATAATCACCATAAAATAGATTCATCTAGACAAGCATCAAGATATAACCCTTCCCTACATAACTATCATGTTCTAAACATTATTTAAATATTACTCAGGTTCATATTGGCCAAATTTGGACCATATACAAAGATTCTACTTGAATGGATGATCTAAATGTATTTTATCATGGAATTAGTGGTCCAAAGATCTCATATTTCTCATAAAGCTTTTGAAACACTTTAAGCAATCTTAAAGTGCAATTTATTGATCTTTGAGAAGTAAGTCTTGAAACAGGGATAGAGTTACAAGGGAAGAAGGATTAATAGGTTCTCATGGTGATCATGAACTTCATGGACATAAGATAGGTTTCAAAGGTCTTAAAAAATCATTTTGAGCCTTGAAAGTTCAAACTTAAGCCTAGAAGAACTAGACCATCATGAGCATGTCACACAGGGATGAATAGACTAGTTTGCTTATGCATTTTATAAATATGCTTAGGAAGCCTCTCAAGCCCAAAATATCACATGGGATAAAAATTTTAGTGCCAAGATCATCCTCTACAAATTTCATATCTTGATGAGCTTGCTATCTCAATATATAAGCCTTTAAAGCAAGATTTATAGAGTAAAATATGTATGAGGACCTCAAGTTTAAGCCTTATAAAATAGATGTTTAAATTCAAAAGTTCCAAGGTTGAATGTGGAGCTAAAAAGTGTCCAAATATTAGAAGCTAAGATCAAATTCAATGGCAAGCAATAACCTGACAATGTTTGTGGGTCTCAAAGATCTAATGACATATGTTTGATTGTGCATCAAAGATCAATGATGAGCATCAAGTCAAAAACTCAACATAAATATGTCGATGATAAGTATCAAGATATCAAGTACCCATATAAATATCTAAAAGTGTAAATCTATTGATAGAGTTAGTGGGTCCAAGTAGATCAATGGTGTGTGATCTATAATATAAATCAAATCTAATAGTAAGTGATAGGTCAAAAGGTCAACGAATCTAAAGAGCAAATGCATAGGTGATAAGTGTTTGAATTGCATTAATATGGTAAAAGATATATGAATCACATTCATTTATATCCAAGTATATCAATGATGAGCAAGAGGTCAAAGATTTAGTGTATCTTGAGGATGAATGAGGAGCTATCAAATGTCATAGTTTGGGAAGCCCAGATCAAGATCAACAGTTAATATTAAAATTTGAAGACATGACACTTTAAGTAGAGGTCAAACATGTGACCTAGGTTGAATCAGAGCAATGTTTCAAAGGGTATATGTCACCATTAGAGCTCAATCTAGCATCTTTAAGTAAAGATAGTCATATAGTCAAGGGTTGTTAATAATGAAGTTATGTTGTCATTAAATTTTAGTCTCAACCTCTAGTTAAATTTTTTAGAAATTACAAAGCCCATATTTTGGGGTTGAAGAATTATTTCATGACTATGATCATTGATCTTTAATGATCTATGCATATAATGAATTCTTAGTTTCCATAAATTCTTAGAGGAAAAAATAGGTCTTTTAGGGCCTAATATAGAGATCAAATATAGACTAGAAATTGTTGAGATAGGACTATACAGCCTATAATTTTTCATCGATATTATAGCTATATGAAAACCAACAAATAGGATTAGTTTTAAATCTATAATAGACCTATGCTTAGATATTGAAATGGGGTAGATATGTGATCATGAAGGGGTGTTTCATCTTCTAATATAGTCACAACCTTGATAAATAGGTACAAATAGCTACTAAAAATAGGCATGGCATGGCTCTATCATAATTATAGATATGAGGATTCTCTTCTCATGAACATCAAAAGCAAGTGGAAGGTGGCATAAAAGATCAAATTAAAGAGACCTAGTGGTTAGAGAAGAATTAGGATCATTCAATATTATTTAGAACCATAAAGATCTTTTCTCCAATAGACTTAGTCATGACTCATCATCCTAAGACACTTTATTGTCTTCTAGTGCATTTTTCTCAACCAATGAGAAGATTCAAGGATTATTAGAGAAAATGAAGGCTATTTATTCTATGATGTAATAACCTTGATTTGATCAAAATATGGTAGAGCATATATTGAAAGGTGTTAGCTCATTTATTATTATTGGTTAATGTGTTCTCTCTTCTCTCTTCTCCTTTTCTCTATATTACCCATTATTTTCATTATAAGCTCTCTCTCTCTCTCGAATTCTAGACTCTCAAAAGGATTATTTGATCTTGAGGAGTAGGGGACTCTCTGAGATATTTTAAGATATTCTCATCTTGATTAGGATAAACCCTATCAAGTATTTGTAATTACTACCTCTTGAAGCAATAAAGGACTTTATTTACCTATCTCTTACCTTGGATCAGTGTTTAGTGAGTTGTGCATGATGGCCTTATGAAGGAGATTCTTCCATATCCATTTTCCTTCTTGTTTACCTCATTTAAGTTTTTTTCAAGTTATTTGTGAGTTTGAATTGGTGTTCTTCCTAAACCTAGTTTATGAAATACTTATGCAGTTAGCTAGATCATGAGATTATGTGCAATAGTATTATCTTATGTTGATCTAGTGTGGGTTCAAGCATATGAGAGCCTCATTTTAATTTAGTGTATCCCCTAGTTAACTTTCTTAAGATCCCTTTCCCCCTTTCTAACCCTTTTCTTAATACAAACATTAGTATAGGCGATCCATCAAGAGGAAGTTGGCCTTCTCCAGAGGTTCAAGTTCACCATAGGAAACCTACATCCTAAGTTTGTTCCCATATTATGACTAGGAGTGGAGGATCTTGAAAAAATCCCCTACAAGGGTGAAATTCCATGTCATAATAGTTTTTGGCACACCTGGTGGGACTTACTAAATTATTCACTAGTGAATAATTTTGGTGTTCTCTTCATCCAATCATCCTTTGGAGGCAAGTGTTCAAACATCAATGGTGACTCCAAGCATCTATCAGCTAGTTTAAGTAACCTAAATAATTTCCTAATCATCATAATCTAGTATGTACAATTAACCATCTTTTGATCAATATGTTTATTTTCTACCTCAGCATCATACTTATTGAGCAAATAATGTTTATATATTCCCCCCAAGTGGCCTCAAATAGCCTATCAGCCCTATCATGGACTTTGTCCTCATCCCACCCTAGCATATGACCAAGGTAAATCTCCTTTACATCTAAATCAATCCTATAATTCCATTTCTCAAGACCAAGATTATCTTGTTACATCCCTATCAGGAATTAGGCAAGCATTATTAGTTTATATTGAGTTGATAAGGGAGATTGGTAAGGGTTTGAAAATTTATCCAATCATCCCTATCTATGTTCTACAAGAGGCAAGGAGTGATATTCAATTTTTAAAAAACATATGGTCAGTTTATGAGGGTGAACAATGGTCATCTTGTAAGAATAAGGACATAAGAATGATGAGAAGCATGATTGAGAATGTAGATAGTGTGTTGATATCTTATAAAGAGTAGTAGGCTCATTTAGATCAATCTTATGTGTCCTCTCCCCTATAAGAGCCTCAATCTTAACCTTTAAGAGTTTCGAATTAACCCCTTAGTCAACCTTGTCAAAGTCCATCCTCGTCAAAATTCAAAGAGGCAATACTAGACCAAGGTAAAATAATCATGAAAATCAATGAAGGGGTTAATCTTAGACAAGCATTCCCCATTCATTCCATGGAGGGGATGGAGGTCTTCTTGTAAGAGTCTTGTAATATGTGGGTATCCATTAAAGAAGCTGGCTATCTACAAGATAAGAAGTAAGAATTGAAAGGGCGGGTATTATCCATTGAAAAAGTGTTTGAGTAGTGGCAAAAAGAGTATGTCAAAACTGAACCAATTAGTTTATCCTCTCCTACCCATATGCCCATGCCCACTCAAGAGCATGAAACCATTCCATCATGGATCTTCTCTAACACATTCAACCCTAGCTATGTCATGACCTCACTTTTGAGACCACCCTCTCCTATAGCCATTCAAAAGGAAGAAAAATTGTTTGTTCCATACTCATTTTGATCATGGAAATCAATTTAGAAGGGCATAAATAAGAAGGAAGAGGTGTTGGTTGTGGAGATCTAAGCACTAGTTCAAGATCCACCAAAGAAATAATTCAAAGTCCCTAGATAGAATGACACTCCCTTAAGCTACAAGCAAGGTGAAATTATTCACCCTCACACCATCTCCCTCTTGGAGAAAGAACCTATTTTTAAAATGATAGAGGAGGAGCTTGTAGTCATAAGCGAGCCTAAAGAAGATAATTTAAGTGTCTATGATGAGGATATCATAATAGGCATCCCACTTCATAGGGAAGATCATGTTTCAACTTTCAAGTTATAGGAACTTGATGAGAAGCAAGAGGATAACCTTAATGAACCTATTAAGGAGGTTAAGTGTAGCTCAAGTGACCTAGAAGGTCAATGGCAACATTTATGCTTGGATTTCTTGGGTGAAATAAAGCATCTTAATGTTGTAAGCTATCCTAATGAGGATAATACTCAAGTTAAAAATATAGAAAATTATGAATGGACTACTGAAGTTCTATTCTACGTATATTAAGAAGAGGATAAAAACTAAGTGCCTGATTTGGTCCACTTTAAGATGAGATGTCAGTTGAGGATAGCCTTAATATGTTGGAGCTAGAGGAGAGAAAATTAGACCTTGAGCAAGATAAATGTGATGTTTGAGACCTTGAATGGTCAAATCAACCCTCATTTGAATTTGAAGAACAAGATGAAATCTTGAGTGATATTGATTAAGGAGACATCTCAAGTGCTCAGGTGATACAATCTAATGAACATACCAGTGAAGAACCTGAAGAGTTATGGTAATGGTTCAATGCCATAACCAAATAATCTGAAGAGGTTAAGAGACATGTCCTTCCTCTAAAAGATTATGAGCATGCTACTCAAATAATGATCAATCCTAATTTTTTCAAGGATAAGGTATACTAACATGGTATTTTTGAACCACCACATGAACCAAGTACAGTTGCTCCTGAAAACCTAAATGAAGTCTTCATGTAAGGATTTATCAAGAGTGATGAGTAACATTAATCAAGTGCTCCTATAGTCTAACATGAACAAATATTAAAATACTTGGACTAATATATCTAAATTGGAGACATTTTTTTTCCATTTCATCCATTGGAGAGCACATCAAAAGGATTAGCCATCAAGTTGCTTGGTTTACCAATTCTGGTACCTCCAAAGCAAGGTATTTTTCATCTTGGTTTATTACAAGTGAATGATAATAGAATTTGACATAGGTGTAAAGTACATATAAATTTAAACCTTGTATATATGAGAGTATATTTTAAGCTTTTCTCTAAGTGCCTGTGTGCACATTTATTTACTAGGTTAGTTTCCCTTACTTTGTTTAGGGTAGTTTCCTTTCAATTATGTGTTTTCATTTCAAATAAGTGCCTTGGGCATATTTGCTATTTTTTTTGTCCCTTATTATTTAAAAGGAAGTTTTTTTTATAAAGGTATAGCTTTGTATCAATTTCAATTCAGATCAGCTGAGAGCAAATACTTATGACTACATGCCCATTGGATCAGATAAGGCAATTGATCTAGGTTATCAAGCATAACAGACATGTTTCCTTGTGAATCACCAAAGATGTTGGCCAAATTTGGCCCACATACAAAACTTCTACCTTAATGGATGATATAAACAAAGTTTTGGATGGAGTGAGTGGTCCAAATATCTCATATTGCTTACAAAGCTTTTGAAACACTTTAAGTAGGCTTAAAATGTAATTTATTGATCTTTGAGAAGTAAGTCTTAAAATAGATCTCGAGTTGCAAGGGAAGAAGGATCAATAGGTTATCATGGTGATCATTCCTTTCATGTACATAAATTAGGTTTCACAGGTCTTAGAAACTCATTTTGAGTCTTAAAAGTTCAAGTTCAAACCTAGAAGTACCAAACCATCACAAGCACATCATGCAAGGATAAATAGACCAATTTGCTTTTGCATTTTATAAATATGTTTAAGAATCCTCTCAAGATAAAAATATCATATGGGATAAAAAAATTTAGTGCTAAGATCATCCTCTTCAAATTTCATGTCTTGATGAGCTTTCTATCTCAAGATAAGAGCCTTTAAAGTTAGACTTGAAGAGTGAAACATACATGGGGAAGTCAAGTTTAAGCCTTGTAAAATAGTTGTTTAAATTCAAATGTTCCAAGGTTGAACATAGAGCTAAAAAGTGTCCAAATATAGTAATATAAGATTAAATCCAATGGTGAGTAGTAACCTAATAATATTAGTGGGTCTCAAAGATATAATGGTACATGTTTGATCATGCATCAAAGATCAACGGTGAGCATCAAGTCAAAATGTCAACAAAAATGCATTGATGATAAGTGTCAAGATATCAAGTACCCATACAAATATCTAATGACACACATTGACTGATGGAGTTAGTAGGTCTAGGTATATTTATGGTGCATGATCCATCATATAAAGCATATCTAATAATGAGCGATGGTTCAAAAGGTTAGCAGATCCTAAGAGTAAATGTGCAAGTGACAAGTGTCTCAATTGCATAATCTAGTAGATGATTTATGGCTTGTGTTCATTCATACACAAAAATTAAATGACAAGTGAGAGGTCAAAGAGTCATCATATCTTGAGGATGAATGAGGTACTGATAGATGTCATAGTTTGGGAAGCTCAGATCAAGATTAACTCTCAATATTAAAAGTCAAAGATATGAGACTTTAAGTAGAGGTCAAACATGTGACCTTGGTTGAACTAGAGAAATGTTTCAAATGGAATATGTTGCCATTAGAGATCATTCAATCATCCTTAAGTAGACATAGTCATATAATTATGGGTTATTAATGATGAAGTTCCATCACCATTAAAGTTCATTCTTAACCTCTGGTTTGAAGTTTTAGAACTTACAGAGCCTGTCTTTTGGGGTTGTAAAATTGTTTCATGACTGTCATCATTACTCTTTAAAATATATTTTTGAATATAATGATTTCTCAATTTCCATAAATTTTCAAAGGAAAAAATAGGCCTTTTAGGTCCTAATATAGAGATCAAAGATAGACTAGCAGTTGTTGAGATAAGACTATATAGCCTATAAGTTATTATCGATATTATAGCTATATGAAAACCAATTAATTAGATTGGTTTTCAGTCTATAATAGACCTATTCTTAGATATTGAAATGGGGAAGATATGTGATTATAAAAGGGTGTCTCATCTTCTAATATAGTCATAACCTTGATAAACAGGTATAAATAGCTATTAAAAATAGACATGGCATGGCTTTGTCATAATTCTAGATATGAGGATTCTCTTCTGATGAATAGTGAAATCAAGTGGAAGGTGGCATGGAAGATCAAAGAAAAGAGATTTGGTAGTTCGAGAAGTAGATTTAGCATTCAATATTGTTTAGAACCATAAATATCTTTTCTCTAATAGACTTAGTCATGACTTATCATCCTAAGACACTTTATTGTCTTCTAGTACATTTTTCTCAACCAATGAGAAGATTCAAGGACTATTGGAGTAAATGAAGGTTATTTTATCTATGATGTAGTAACTTTGATTTGATAAAAATATGGTAGAGCATTCATTAAAATATTTCAACTCATTTATTGGACTCTCTGAGATATTTCAAGACATGCTCATCTTGATTAGGCTAAACCCTATCAAGCATTTGTAATAACTACCTCTTGAAGTAATAAAGGACTTTATTTGCCTATCTCCTACCTTGGATTAGTGTTTAGTGAGTTGTGTATGATAGCCTTGTGAAGGATATTCTTCCACATACATTATCCTTTTTTACCTCCTTTAAGGTGTTTTCATGTTAGTTGTAGGTCTGAATTCATTTTCTTCTTGAACCTAGTTTATAAAATACTTATGTAGTTAGCTAGATTATGAGATTGTGTGAGCTAGTATTGTCTTATGCTAATATAGTGTGGGTTCAAGAATATGATAACCTCATTTTAATTTGGTACATCACCTGGTTAACTTTATTAGGATCCCTTTCCCCATTTATAACCCTTTTCTTAGTGTAAACATTAGTATAGGTGATCCATCAAGAGGAAGTTGGCCTTCTCCAAAGGTTTATTTTCACCACAAGAAAGCCACATCCTGAGGTTGTTCCCATATTATGAATGGGAGTGGATGAGCTTGAATAACTCCCCCATAAGGGTGAAATTCCATGTCATAATAGTTCCAAGGCATCTTTGTATATATTTCAATTTTTTTATTCTTTATTGGATAATTGGTGGATTTTGAGCCTTATTTAGGCACACCTTAGGCTTTTTCCCCTAGTCAGACACACCTCAAGTTTTGACCCCTTCCTAGACACAAGTTAGGTTTTAGCCCCTATGCAGACATAAGGAAGGTTATAAACCATACATAATCACATCCCTATTTCCAAGTAGCCTAGATTTTTCCTCTTTGTTTCTATGCTCCTACAACTTTGTCATCTTGTTCTTGCCATGTGTTAATTTTTTTAGCACCTATTTTTATGACCTATAGTATTTTCTCTCATGGATTTATGCCATACCTTTTATGGACCTAGTGAATTGCATTCACATCTCAAATTTAAAACATTAAAGAGTAGTTTTATTCATTTATATTAGGGGTAAATTGGCAACATTAAGAAACTCCCTAAAGGTTACATCATCAATAGGGAAAACTCATCATAACCCTTAGCCCCCTGGTCATATCAGAGTTTAGCCTTGGTCACAACTAATCCCAAGGGACTTAACTTTTTCCCAAAATTTAGAGCCAAATTTTTTCAAACCCAAAAAATTATGCAAAGTGGAGATTTCATTTTCAAGCAAGAAACTTCAAACTTCCATAACTTTCAACTAAAACTCCTTTTCAAGAGAGATTTTTTTGAAAGTTCAATTTTTAGAGATATATGCATTAGTGAAATTATCATGCCTTTTAAAATTGAAACTCTAAGGTGTCACAAGGGTTATTTTATTTATTAATTTATAATTTCACATTATTTTCTATATTGTGTTATTTGTGTACTAATTGGTCACATGCAAATGCATTATCAGTTATGCTTGACATCTTTACTCAGAATGTGCACTATTTTTATCACATTCAATTTCCATTATGGATTATTTAAATCATTAATTAATGGATTATGTTTTTAATGATTATTAGATCTATTTTTATTTTTTATTTGGATTTATATATGTTGTTTAGTTGATAGATATATTACTTATTTACATGATCATTATCTAGATAGATAGTTATTGTATATGTTTTATTATGCTTATGATCATGATTTTTCTAGATTACTTGCATTCAATAGTTTCATGATTCAAGATAAGTACCAATTTGATTGATGAGGTAGATGCAAGAGTATTCTACCCTCATAGGCAGTTAGAGGGAGAGCATCATCAAAGAGGGGGTGTAGATATTGATAGTGGGGATTGAGAGAGATAGCTTTGAGGACCCGTGCACACACCACAATCAGTTTTTGAATGGAATAAATAATAATTGCATTGATTATTCTTTAAAAAAAAAAAAAATTCATTTTGAGTCATGACTTGCATAAGTGTGCTAATTTGTTGATGTGATATGATGCTTCTCACTAGATTATACCTAGTAAAAACATAAGTGCATTAATTTGGTTTATTTTCTTATGTATTTTGTTTGGTTGATCGCATTGTGATTTTGATATAACTTAGAAAGTTGTTGACTATGTTTTGAATATTGGAGGTTGAAAGGTCATTATCTTAATTATGTTATTTGACAATATTTAGTTAATAATCAAATACCATTGTTGATGATAAAAGCATATAATGGGAAAATAGAGGAAAAATACCCCTCCCCCTAAAGCAAATTGTTATAATAGGCACATTTGAAGCTTTATTCATAATAATCTTTTGCATGATTTAGTAAATAGACATAATATGGGTTTTGGTTTAGAAGCTTCATGACACTTTTATGATGTTCTATTTACAAAATGAAAATATTAAATAAGGATGGAATTAGGCTTTTATTTTTTTATCATTATGAGGGTTTACCTTGCCAAATAAAAATAGTGATTATGCAACTACCATGCCTAGAAATGGAATTATGATTGTGGGTTTAACTAAATAAAGACAAGGAGTGATGCATTAAAAAGGGTAGTTGCATGAGGATTAATGGTAGAATTTTAGGAGATTATAGAGGTCATGCAAGATGTGCATGAACAAAAAAAATATAGAATGAATGAAATGAGAGAAATAAAACATGGTAGAAGGAAAAAAATTAAGAAAAAGAGGAAGATCAACAGGGGAAAGTAAAGGCAATCACTCTTCACATTGAATAGTAGGCTTCAAATAATCAAGTCAATTTTCTCTTATTATTTGAAACATTTACAAGGAAATAACATGAGTTTATGATATAGGTTTTATTATGTGCATTAATTATATGGAAAAATTATTTGATAAAACCCTTATTTCAAAATGATAGGATCCCAGGTCTATAATCCTTAAGGATGGAATTTGATTCCACCCTCAAACCTATAGAACTAAGGACCAAAACTGTAGTCATTATAGATATAGTCTCATTGGTTTTTATATTTGTATATAAATATTATGGGTATTGACCTATATGGTATTAAATGACTTCTTCAAATATTTAGACCCATTATCAATTAGGGATTTAATTTAGAGGGGTTTACCTTTAAAATACCTATATCAAATGTTTGTTAAATATTTTTAAGAGATGAGCAAGGAATATTTAAGTTAAGTATGTCATAGTTCGAGCTCTATAAGGTTTTACCTAACTATATAAATAGTAGGAACTTGTGAAAGGGTAACCATACTCAGATCCACAATGAGTTCATTAAGATTATAGTAAATTGAGCATTTATTGAATCTTGCAAATGTGTAGTGGGAATAGAAGAATACAAAACTAATATATATGAATATGACATATTTATATATACATTGATATTTAAATACCTTGTTGTGTTAGCAATAAACTAAGTATATACCTTGTGATTTGTAATTTTAAGGTAGGAAAATCTGATATCTATAGGTGTATATGATAGTTTAAATAATTCCAAAAAAATGGAATACAAGGTTGTAATCACATTGAATTATTTTATAACCAGATGTAGGTTATAATAATGAATGTATATCATGTTATGAGCTAAAGGAAATAAAAATCTAGGTATTTCATAGTCTGAGTTATAATTATTTGGTAAAAATGTTCTATGAGTTTGTAATACCTAAATAGACCTAGTAGTAGGTCATGTTGAGAATAATAAGTGAGGTGTAAATTATAAACTCAATAAATTACAGGTATGGGTATAATACAAGGATTGAAAATTAAGTTAGTACATGTAGGCATGCTAATTTTGGTTATAAAAGTACTAAAGATCATGCAAACTCATATAACTAGTTGTAAGCTTTATGCAAGTTTCATAACCAGTTGAATATACATATGTATTTATATGAGGATGTAGGTTCAAACATTTTATTATGAGTTTTAAATGCTATATCCAAACGTATGCTTAGGGAATGAAATAGTATATCCAATTTTACATATACCTAAGTATTTAAGTAAGCCTAAGACTATCTTCATTTTAGAGTATTTTGGGTTAAAAGATGTATATAATGATTGTTAGTATATCAAGGACCATATTTATTGAAATAAGGAGTGTATAAAGGCTTAAGATATGAAACTATAACATGTATTCAAGTTATATTTGTTCTTATTCAATGAATGGGTTTTCATGGAAATCTATATAGGTGTTATTCTCAAATTTTTGACTTATAAAACATATGTTCATTCTCAGATTTCTATACTATTGTGATGGCTCCTTTATATGTTAATATAAAGGTAATCTATGGGGAATAATATAACTAAAATAGACTATGATGGTTTTCTCTTACATTGGAAATTGTGAAAGTAAATTTTGTTATGAGATAGTGTAAAACGTATGGTTATCATGTTGACTAAAAAGTGTTAATAGTTATGTATACATGCAAATTGAGAGTTGTGATGGAGGATAGGATAGTTGAATACATAGAATAACTTGATTCTATTTGAATGAATATACCTATTATGTAATTAAGTAATTGATAAATCTATGTTTCTATCTTGAGGTTTAAGTGATGGGAATTAGTTATATTCTTGATTAATGTTTGTTTTCATCATTCATTATTGCATGGTATTTATTGCACTTTGAAACTATATTATTCTACTTTTGAACATTTTACTTGTTTAATTTTACACTATACATGTCATTTGTCCAAACACATAAAAAATCAATGGAAAAATATGGAAATAAACCCATATATAATACACAAAAATTAAATAGAATATACATATATAAAAAAATCATATGTCATCAAAAATATAATCACATGATCCTTACATGTCTTATACATAAAATCACCTCTGATGAGGTGGAGATTACTCTTTATACTTGAGTCCCTATCCTTATATGTATCCCTACTACTCATATCCACATTGAATGCCATTAATATACATACATACATACAAATATACATGCATGCATACATACATACACACAAATGTGTGTGTGTGTGTGTGTGTGTGTGTGTGTGTGTGTGTGTGTGTGTGTGTGTGTGTGTGTGTGTGTGTGTGTGTGTGTGTGTGTGTGTGTGTGTGTGTGTGTGTGTGTGTGTAAGTGTGTGTGTGTAAGTTTGTGTGTGTGTGTGTGTGTGTGTGTGTGTGTGTGTGTGTGTATTTACTTTGTTCTTTTTCTGAATCTATATTAGTAAGGGACCTTAAAATAAGAGAAAAATCTAAGAAAATATGATTTTAATATGTAGGGTCAAAGAATACTAGATCTATGACATGCAAGATAAGACTCAAGATTTCATAATAGGAGCAATGGCATTCATCTACCATAAAATATTTACTACCATGTTGGAGTGGGTCACATTTGTGGATCAATAGCTAGATAGGATTGAATACACAAAGGTGAAACTATATGGAGTAGTGAAATCATGAACACACGAGAGGAAAAAACTTCATAATTTGAAAAAGCATTCAATGCAATAACATTTCAAGTTGGAAAATGTACAAAGGAAGGTACATATATAGGTGGAAGATAGACATGTCCTCACATCCTCATAAATATGGGATTATCCTTACCAATGACCTAATTAACCCCTAAGACAACTAATTAAATCATATAAGTAAAAAAACATAGTAGGAAAAATCCTACACCAAGAGATATTAGCACCATTAAAATAAAGATAAAATAACATGAAAAACCATTACTTAAAATACCTTACAAAATAAATATGATTGTTGAGGTAAAAGTGAATATTGAACTAGATAAAATGTTAGCAGAATAGTAACCCCTGTCAAAGACATATAATGGATAATCCATATCATTATCTAAAATAATAATAAAAGATAAATTTACTTATGAACTAATTATAGGGAGTTTAATGAGGCATCTTTACATGATCCCTTCCCAACACCATTCATAGAAGAAATATTAGAGGCTATTACAAAAAGAGAAATATACTCTTTTAATGATGGATTCTCTAGATACCACCAAGTAAGGATAATCCATAAAGATTATCCAAAGACCACATTTTTAATTAAATTGGGATCCTTTATGTATACACTAATGCCTTTTAGATTAAATAATTCTCCATTTGTGTTTATTAGTATAATGTTGAATGCATTCAAATATTTTATCTATGAGTTTCTTGAAGTATACCTTGATGATTGGATGGTGTATGGCTTGATAAGATATCATGTTCATGTGTTTTATTTAATGTTATAAATATGTAGGCAACTTAATATCTCACTAAATATAAATAAATATATTATTACCACACTATTTGGATAATTGCTAGGATATATAATATTCAAGTTCGAATGGATGGTAGATCCATTAAAAATAACAATTATCATAAATATACCACCACCTAAGACATAAAATAAGTTAGAAAAATATTGGGTAACATTGATTCCCACTACCAATTTACTATAAATTTTTAACCAACAATGAACTAATAGAATATTTATAAAAGAAATCGAATATTCAACCTTTGGAATTATCGACACAGTGCCAAGAATATTTTGATAAGTTGAAGAATTTTTTTTAGATGCACCAATATTAGTTATCATTGATTGGAATATTCCATTTCACATTCATATGGATTATTCTATAATATCAATAGGAGTAGTGTTGGCATAGCCTTGCAATAACATAGACCATCATATCTCATTTGCAAGCAAGAAATTGGCAATGATAGAAACAAATTACTCCACCACACAAAGAGAGGAAATTGATATAGTATAGGCAGCAAAAAAATTATAAATTAATTATTATCAACCCATTCATATTCTTTACTGATCATGATACACTCAAATACTTGATCAATAGACCAATTATACATGTAAGAATTTTATGGTGGTTAATGCTCTTCCAAGAGTTTGAGTTTAAAATTATGGTAAATAAACAATGGGTATAATTACTTTCCCCACATTACTATAGGAGAAAATGTAGGCCTAGTTGTATATTATTTCCCCAAAGCTCATATTTTTTGATTTGAGGCTATTCCCAAATTTATGGAAAATATTTCCCAATTTCTTTCTAGTGGTGAGCTTCCTAAAGAATAATGCACATTGGAATGAAAAATATTGATGATCCAATATTTTAGTTTTACATTAATTGAAGAAGAAATATAAAAAAGTGAAGAGTTGAAGTTTTGAGGAGATTAAATTCATTTCATGAATGAGGTAACATTTTAAGAGGATCCAATAATGGATTTGTAGGAGGACATAAATTGGGAGAAAGTACATAAAAAAAGATAATGCTTGTAAGCCTATGGGGGCCAACACTATTTAAGGATGCACATAAATATGATATAAATTTTAAAATGTGAAAAAAAGTAGGAAAAATTAATGAATAAATGAAATTAAAATACATTAAATATTATCAGTAGCCCCATTTGAAAAATTGGCCAATGATTTCATTAGTCCTATTAAACCTACAACATGGAAAAGTAATGCTAGATTTATTATTACTAATTTTTTTTTTGACAAGATGGAAAGTAGATATACACATAAAGGATTGTATGGATAATACTACTAAAATTTTCCTATATGGTAATATAATTATATATTTTGGATGTCCACTAAGTATAACAATTGATCAGAATAAGCATTTTATCAATAATACAATTATGGAATTACCTAAATGATTTTTGATCTATCATAATAGGAGTACCCCCTAACATCCTCAAGAAAATGTAATTATTGAGGAATTTGACAAGGAATTAGAGAAGGTATTAATAAAGGTTTGTAATGCAAATATTGGACATTGGGACATAGAGATACTGGTAGTAATGTGGGATTACCTCACTACATAAAAAAATATTAACTAAACACTACCCTTTTCATTTGGTATATGGTTTAGAAGTGGTAGTACCAATGGATTATATACTAATAATTTTGAGGATAATAATGCCATTTATATTTAATGAGAAGGATTCCATTAAAAATAGATTGATACAATTTGAAAAAATTGATGAGAAAACATTTTTAGTAGCTTACCATGAAAATTAAGAGAAAAGATAGAAAAATCTTGGCATGATAGATATATCAACACAAAGGAGTTTAATTAATGATACAGTATTTATTTATGATAAAGGTTATAAAAATTTGGGAAAGCTAAAGATAAGATAGTTCTGACCATATATAATTTAAGACATATTAGACTCTAAAGCACTAAAATTGAGAGCAGTTATATGCACATTAAGAAAAGGGTTTATGAATGGAGCCCAATTGAAACTATACATTGTAGATAAATATGGTAAAATGTGGTGAATAAAAATAATGGAACTTAAGAGGTGACATTGTCCTTCCATATAAATGAGTCTAGTGAAGGTACTATGGTACCTTATGTTAGATGTCTAAGTACTTGATTGTTAATTGTGCTACCCCACTAGGAAGACATTATCTTTCTAGTCAATTGATTTAAGTGAGGATATTACAAAAGATTATTACAAATGTCCAAGTATGGAGTTATTAATCACACACACACACACACACACACACACACACACACACACACACACACATATATTGTGTGTGTGTGCCATATTTATATATTTATATGTACATTGAGTTTTAAATACCTTATTATGTTGGGAAATAACTAAGTATATACCTTATGATTTTTAATTTAAAGATAGGAATATCTGATGTATATAGGTATATACGATAGTTTAAATAATCCAAAAAAATGGAATATAAGGTTATACTCACAGTCACTTCTTTTATAAATAGATGTAAGTTAGAAGAATTAATGTATATCAGTCTATGATCTAAATTAAATAAAATGGTGGGTATTGCATAGTCTAACTTATAACTATTTGGTAAAAATGGTCTATGAGTTTGTAATACCTAAATAGACCTAGTAGTAGGTCATATTGAGAATAATAAGTGAGTTGCAATTATTAAATTGGGAAATTAGTGGTAAAAGTATAATACAAGGATTATAAAGTAAGTTATTACATGTAGGCATGCTAATTTTGGTTATAAATGCACTAAGGATCATGTAAACTTGTATAACTAGTTGTAAGCTTTATGGAAGTTTCACAGCCAGTTGAATTTATGTATGTAGTCATATGAGCATGTAAGTGTAAACATTTTATTACGGTTTGGAAATGCTATCTCTAACCATATGCTTAGGGAATAAAATAGTATATCCAATTTTATATATGCCTAAGTATTTAAGTAAGCCTAATACTATCTTCATTTTAGATTATATGTATATAATGACTGTTAGTATATCGAGGACCATATTTTTTGAAATGAGTATCTACAGGATTAAGATATAGAAATTATAACATGTATTCAGGTTATATGTGTTCTTATTTAGTGAAGGGGTTTGCATGGAAATCTATATAGTAGTTATTCTCAAATTGTTGACTTATAAAACATATGTTCATTCTCATATTTCTACAGTGTTGTGTTGGCTCCTTTATATGTAAATATAAGGGTAATCTATGGGAAATAATATAAGTAGAATAGATTGTGATGGTTTTCTCTTACATTGGATCTTATGAAAGTAAATAATGTTATGATATAGTGTAAAATGTATGGTTGGCATTTTGACTAAAAAGTGTTAATAATTATGTATGCATGCATATTGAGAGTTATGATGAAGGGTAGGATAGTTTACTACATTGAATAACTTTATTCTATTTGATTGAACATATTTATTATGGGATTAAGTGCTTGATAAATTTATGTTTCTATATTGAGGTTTAAGTGATGATAATTAGTTGGATTCTTGATTAATGTTTACTTTCATCATTTATTGTTGCATGGTATTTATTGCATATTAAAATTGTGTTATTTTGATTTTAAACCTTTATATGTATATATTATGGGATAATAGGGGATACATATATGAGTATGTCAATGGGTAATTCATATACCTATCTCATGATATCATACTATGTCATGATTCAATGGTAGAGAGTTCTATGTGAGTGAAAAATGACTCAAATTTTTAAATCTAAATTCCATAATGAAAACTTTGGCTGAAGTAATGTTATAACTAAGACATTTTAATTTCAATGTACTTCTAGTTTACATGTATTTATTGATGTCATTTAAATATAAGAATGGATTCCATGGCTTATTTGATTGTTGCATGTTATAATTTTAGTACACATGGGATCCAATTATTTACCGATATCCACACTATTCTTATTTTCCCCTTTGTGAAGGGTAGGGCCCCTCCTAAAAGGGATGGGTTTTAGAGGTCATTGATCTATGATTGGAGGTAAATCACTTAGATGATGCTCTCCCTCTATCATTTAAATCATCCTTTGAGATTATACTCAAGTTATGTGATGGATCATGGAGCTATTTATGTAGCTCGTATTGTATTAGTGTACTCATTATTTGTATATTTAGCATTATTCTACATTGTACCTATTAATTGTTAGATATTCAATGTATTAGTGGTTGTTTCATTTGTATAATATTTTTAATATATAAATAGTAGTGGATGTAAGCACATTTATGACTAATTTATGAATTATATCAATAGTTGATGTACTTGTTCATTCTGTTATATTTGATTGATGATTATTTATCTTATAGATTAGTTTATTTATCACGTACTAAATAGATTTGATTTAGCCAGTGGGCTAGTGTTATTATATCATTTATTACCTTTTATTCATTTATTTTTCAAGTAATAAATAAATAGTTGTAAATAATCTAACAGTAATTACATGTGAAAAAAAAGTGTACTATTGGTTAATCTAGTGGGTTCTAACATTATGGTATTAGAGCTAGGTTTAGCTCTTGAACCTAATGAGTCCAATAATGTAATTCTATTCTCCTAATTTTTCCAGTGAGGAGAATGGAATTAGAAAAATATTTTAGTGAGGGACCTTCTAATGCAAACCTTCTAGTCGATCCTAAACAACTAGCAGCAAAATAAGTTATGAAACTCAAATAAATTCTTTTAATTTTGAATTAAATAAGAGATAGAATAGAAACTCTTGAAAAATATGTCCATAAATTTGGAGAATAAGAGGAAAAATAAGTTCCATAAGAACAACATAAAGATAAATAAATGATCCAAAACTCAAAATATTTGGTTGAAAGATAATTTTAGAAACAAGAACAACACACTAACAATAATGTTATACCTAAGAAGAGATGTTTTATTCATCAAATTTGCAAACCCAAGCATATGCCTATCTCTGAGAAGAGATGTTTGATTTCCATTTTAGGTTACACCTTCATTTATACATTTTTTGAAGGTGGGAGGAGGATGTATAAGGTCACCAATCTCGAGAGAGATTAAGTGGTTCGACTTCCATGATTTACAATAATATAGAATTTGAGGAATTACTATTTTTAGACTGCACTACAAAAATTGAAATTTGGGTAACTTCCATTTGTTTTTAGGGGTTCAAAACCCAATAGTTAGAGCTCATTCCATCTCATGACATTTCCATCATTATTAGATTTTCAAAGGTTCAAAAAGGGAATGAAATGGAGCTATGGTGCAAAATTTATGGCTCCCAAAAGTTCTACCACTAATTGTGGTAGAACCATCACCTGAATTGTCACTTGAAATGTTGCTCAGATCATTCCTCCCTCCTTGAGAATAAATGGTCCCCATTGCATCAATATTTTTCATCAATTATGGTAGTTATGTTTTGATTTGATTCTTAATGCATACTTGGAATGGACTGTGCTTTGTCAAGTTATGCTTTGTGGAGCTATGTAGGGCCTGATTATTCACCATTTTTATTTGAAAATTAATCCATGGATGGAAAGAAATGAATTTATTTATCTTGTTATCTATTAGCTTCTATTGTTATGTTTTTTGTGTAGTTAGTACTACAGCATCGACCCTTTTGGATTCATGTGGCTTGACCACCATGAGAACAAATTTCTTGGCACTAATCAAGGAGATAGATGTAGAAGGTGGTATCTCTAGTACCTTATAGTATCATGTTCCAATAGTGAGAGTGATCCTTTGAGTTCTTGATTCATATATGCCATTTCGATCATACATGAATGACTAACCAAAGAGTACATCGTAAACATCTAGATTGACCACATCACATAAGACCTCATCTTGGAAAGGTTTTATTGCATATGAGAGAAGACATTGGTGGGTGACACAGAGGTTTCTCCCTGGACTCAACCATCCAATATTGTTTGGCTTTGGGTGAGGCTTCATGGAAAAATTTAGGCTTTTCACAACATTAGCAAAGATTAAATTCTTTTGACTCCCACTATCAAGAATGAAATGTAGAAGCTTACCTTTCAACCATAACTTAGAATGAAACAACCTTTCCTTATTATTTGGCCTCTCCTCATGGGTCTGTGATGAAGCAATGATGGCATCAAACTTAGCATATACAATCTCTTCTTCATCCTCTTCAATTGTAGGCTATGTATGAGGTAAAGTAGTAGATGTTAAGGATTGTGACTTAGAAAGTAGAGACTTGATGGCTTAACATTCTTTTTTGGATTGATTTCCAAATTTATGATAATCACGCCACTTCCTAGTCTTTCCTTTCTTTTACTTCCAATTTTGGCCTTGTGTTTTACCTTCTTTGTCACTTTTCCATTTTGAAGGCTAACTCTTCATATTCATTCTTCCATGTTTCTGCTCAATCTTTACTACGAATATTTACACCTCACCAAAGGTTTCCAAATTTAAGAGTTCCATTCCTCCCCATATGTACCATTATAGTCCACCATGATATTTTATAACCTTATGTTTCTCAATTTCTTGGATGCCCAATCTCAAAGATAGAGAATGAAAAATGTCAGTGTAATCTTGAACACACTATTCCTTACCTTGGTGAAGTTGTTGCCACTCTATATATAGATCGTCATATGCTCTAATGGGGTAATATTCTTCCTTTACAACTTTTATGAAATTATCCCAGGCAGGTTCTACCTCAAGGCCAATATCATCCATACTAAATCTCTTTTTGTACACTTTCCACCAATTTTTGACAGGCAATGATGCTTTCAAAAGAGCAAAAGTGATCTTCTCTTTATCAGTGAATTTATTTATAAAAAAATAAGATGATAATTGATCCAACCAATTTTATACATCATCATTGATTTTGCCTTCAAAAGTAGGGATATCAAAATTTACCTAAACTTTGAAGGGTGTTGGGGCACTAAAAGGATGTGGGGTTACAGATGAGGAGCTAGAATTTCCCATCAAATTTTATTAGAGAATTTGGGAGAATTGTTGTAGCATCTACACTTGTTATTTTTGGAGGCCTTTATTCACCATTTCCTTGAAAGGATCAAATGTCTCAGTGTTTTCTACCATTTGAATTCATTTAGAGTGAATAAGTGGATAGTCTGTTGGTTTTATTTTCCACCCAAACTTCTTATAATCTGACCTCATCCTTAGGATCATACACTCTAAATATAAACCACTCTGCTACCACTAATCCAAAACTCAAAATATTTGGCTGAAATACAATTCAAGAAACAAGAACAACATAATAACAATATTTCTATCTCTGAGAAGAGATGTTTTATTCATCAATTTTGTAGACCCAAACATATGCCTATCTCTGAGAAGAGATGTCTGATTTCCATTTTGGGTTAAATCTTCATTTATACATGTTTTGAAGGTGGGAGGAGGATGTGGAAGGTCACCAATCTTGAGAGAGATTAAGTGTTTCAACTTCCACGATTTACAACAATACAGAATTTGAGGAATTACTATTTTTTAAAACTTACTATTTTTAGACTGCACTACTAAAATTGAAATTTGGGGCACTTCCATTTGTTTTTAAGGGGTCAAAACCCATCGATCAGAGCTCAGTGCCATCCCATGAATTTCTAATGCCAACCTTATATCTGATCGTAATCAACTAGAAGCAAAATAAGTTATGAAACTCAATCAAATTCTTTTAATTTTGAATTAAATAAGAGACAAAATAGAAACTCTTAAAGAAGATGTCCATAAATTTGGAGAATAAGAGGAAAAATAAGTTATATAGGAACAACCTAAAGATAAATAAATTCTAAAAGATTTGATTAATTGCATCAAGTTGATAGAGCTCAAGTAGCTATAGAACTTACACATGAAATGAAGAAAGTAAATCCACCCAAATTTGATGGCACAATTTTGGGTGATGGAGCTAAATTTTGGATCACAAAGATGGAAAAGTACTTGATTTAGAACTAATCTAAGGTAACTAAGGGCATGTGTGGAGCTTACCAATTATATGATGAAGTGATAACTTGGTGGGCTAATAAGAAGCTCAAAATGAGTATGGATTCTGCTACCACTAAATGAGAGTAATTTGTGACTCTTTTTAGAGCGTGATGGTTACCTTAGCTATAATTCAACAAAAATTTGATAGATTTTCATAACTTGAGACAAGGGGATTTATCAATTAATGATTATTAGGATTAGTTTACAAAGATATTGAAGTATGTTCCATAATATCATAAGGATGAACATTTATGAATCAATAATTTCATTATGGGTCTAAAACCCTAGATTGGGTGTGAAGTGGATGTGCATGGACCATCCACCATGGATCAGGTTTTTGAAAAATTATCTAATCAATAAAAATATCTAAAATCATTAGCCAAGGTCAAAGATAAGTATAAGAATTTTGGTAGTTCCAAGACACCCATCAAGAACTGGAAACAAAATGGTAATTCCAATAACTAGTTCAACAGTCAGAACGCTTCTAGGAATAAGAAACTAGGAGGCAATTTCAGAGAAGGATTTAAGGGTGAAAATAAATCTAAGAGGAAGGGACCACCAGGAGGATGTTTTAATTATGGAGAAGATCATTATGCCAAAGATTATCCTCGATGGAAGATAGATGGAAAAATAAAGAACACAACATATTCTTCATAGCAAAGAACTTTCCAATAATGTATTAACATAGCAGTGTATAATCAATAAGTTGAAATCCAAGCCTCTCCCATCAAAGAATAAATTACTCTTATTGGACATCCAATTACTATTTTTATTGATACTAGAGCTATTGAGTGATTTATTTCTCTTAGAATGCTAAGTAAATTATCTAGGAAAGATGGTTTTATGGAAAATGCATGGTCAGTATAGTATGGAAATGAGTCTAGGGTCAAGGTTGATAAATTTATTATTGAGGTATAAATCAAGTTACCATAATTCACCTTGGTTGTTATTTTTTATGAAACACCCCTAGGGTCATATAATGTGATCCTAGGAGTCAATTGGATTTCTAGGCATAAACACAAAGTCAATTATTTCCTTAAAAGGGTTAAATATTTGGATGATTTAGGAAACTAAACCCAAATCTAAGGAAGTTAGAGAGAGATAAATATTAAAAAAAAATTAGCCATTCAGTTGAATAAGGATCAATTAAAGGGATGCCAAACATTCCTAGTCAAAATGGATGAAGTTACTAAAACTAAGGAACCCACTTTGGAAGACTATCAATACTTTTATATAATAATGTCAAGATGTTTTTTTAGATGAGTTTCTAGGGATACCTCCTAAAATGGCATTTGATTTCACTATTGACATTATTCCAAGGTCAGAACTATAGTCTAAGGAACCTATAGGATGACAACATATCTAATTGAGTTAAATGCATAACTTTAGGAAATGTTTGTCAAAGATTTTATTCAATCAAGTGTTTATCTATGGGGTGCACATATAGTCTTTGTTAATAAGAAGGATAGAACCCTTAGATTTTACATTGACTACTAGTAACATGCATAATAATGAAATTATCAAAAAAGGTATTCATTACCTCACATTGATGATATTTTTTATTCAAATGCATGGTGAAACAATATTTTTGAATATTTATCTTCATGTAAGATATCATTAGTTGAGGATTTGAGAGGAGGATATTCTAAAAATAGCTTTCAAAACTTATTATGGGCATTATGAATTCACAGTACTCCTTTTTGGGTTAACAAATACACCAACATCACTCATAAATCTCATGAATACTGTGTTAGAGATTATCTTGATCAATTTGTGCTAGTATTTTTGGATGACATCCTCATCTGTTCCAAGAGTGAGGAAGAGCATTTGTGGCTATTTTTTCAATGATTTTAGAAACACAAGTTTTATGGGAAGTTATCCAAGTGTGTTTTATTTCAAAGAAGTGTAAAGTACTTAGGACACATCACCTCTATTGAGGGAATCTCAATGGATCCAAATAAAAATAGGGCCATCATGGATTGGTTGGAACTAAAAAATGTTAATGAGATACATATCTTCATGGGATTAGTAGGGTACTATAGGAAGTTTATACTAAATTTCTCCAAAATAGCTAACTAAATTACCTCTATTAAATGGAAGGAGTAGCATTTTATGTGTTCATATAAGTGCAATGAATCCTTTTAGGTTATGAAACAAAGGCTTACTTATACACCAATGTTATGGATTCTAAATCTAAATGGCCATTTTTAGTTATAATAGATGGTTTAGGGAGATTTCTCAGGTAGGATGGTTCAATTGTGGCCTATGATTCTAGGAAACTAAAGCCTTATAAGGTAATTATGATCCTCATGACCTTTAACTTAATTCTAAAGTTCATGCCTTACAAGTTTTGGGTCATTATTTATTGGGTAAACCCTTTGACCTTAAGACTAATAACTTAGCTCTTACGTATATTTTCATCTAACTCAACCTTAATGATCATCAGATATGGTGGTTAGAGTTTATAGGAGATTATAATTTTGAAATAAACTACATTAAGGGTAAAGAGAATATATTTATAAATAACTTTAGCCATATAAGATAAATTATAACATTGGCTATAATAAGGATCACTTTCTTAGATCAAGTAGTAGAATACTCAATTGGAGATGTTTTCTAAAAATGGGTTAGGAAATATTTGGATTAAAAACTCTTAAGATCATAGATACCAAGGCTTTCAGTTTAAGAATGATAGACTCTTAGAGTATAATGGTAAGATATATGTGCCTGATAAATAAAATTTAAGGAATATTATGCTAAAGGAATTACACAATGCTCTATATATAGGGCATATTGGAGTTAAAAAGTTGGTAGTAAATACAAAACCATTGTATTTTTAGAAAGGAATTAAGAAGGATACATATAATTTTTTATCAAGATGTTTGGAGTGTCAAAAAGTAAAGGCTAATCATGTACATCATATGGGTTATTGTACCCATGTACTATACCTAAATGGAAATGGTAAATTATTAGTAGAGGATATCATTTTTATTTTTGTAGCATTTCTTGATTCACTCCTTCAGACTGAATTTCTATATCTAGTTCTTTTAGATTATCTTCTATGTTATTATTTTGTTCAAATATGTTTCCAAACACTTATTATATATTTTTTGTTCATGTTTTATAGCCTTGATATTTTAGGCCAAGACAAACATGTGTGATCCTTGGACCTCCTCCTTCCATTGAGCTTTCATTGAATCTTCTAGCCCTTAGTGATGAAGCCATATCTTCTCAAATTGAAAAGGAAGGTTCTTGATCCTGTTGACTTTTTCTTCACAATACACCACTAGGTTGTGGTTTGACAGTACTCCTTTTTGGGTTAATAAATACACCAACATCACTCATACATCTCATGAATAGTGTGTTAGAGATTATCTTGATCAATTTGTGCTAGTATTTTTGGATGACATCCTCATCTATTCCAAGAGTGAGGAAGAGCATTTGTGGCTATTTTTTCAATGATTGTAGAAACACAAGTTTTATGGGAAGTTATCCAAGTGTGTTTTATTTCAAAGTAATGTAAAGTACTTAGGACACATCATCTCTATTGAGGGAATCTCAATGGATCCAAATAAAAATAGGGCCATCATGGATTGGTTAGAACTAAAAAATGTTAATGAGATACATATCTTCATGGGATTAGTAGGGTACTATAGGAAGTGTTGATGCAGGAAATTGCACCCGGTGGTAGGAAAATAGGTTCCTACCTTCTCCTCACAACATGGAAACTCCTCTCTCACTTGTGGGATAGCAAAGCTGGAGAGGAGAGTCTCTAGATAAGGGCTAGCTCCCTTTGATGTATCATGTTTGTTCCATCAAATGCAAAATATAGGTATAGATAGCTATAATAAAGGGGGGATGAAAAGGGAGAAAAAATGCATGGAAAACAAACTACCTACTCTAAAAGAGGTGATGCACCAAAATAAAGGTTGACCTTCACACATCCACTCTTAGAAATAGACAAATGCACACATACACTACGCACTTGGCAGAAGGACCAGGCTACTAAAACTAGCAAGGAGGCTTTCATGAAGGCACAGAAGATAGAAAATCACTAAGGTGCTATGGAATGCACACTGTAAGTAACTCCTATTTTTTTTTGGTCTTTTCAAATGTCAGCTCTTTTCCTTTTAGCTGCAATAATGGTGCCTTTTAAATAGTAGGTCTACTTGTGTTGAACCTATGAGAGCATCAAAAGACAATGACTGGACACAAGCAAACATTCAATGCATACACAAAAATGTCTATCTAAATGGAGGTAAAAAAATTGCATTTGTATTGATCTAGGTGAAACTTTGTAGAGCTGCACCCTTTACAAATGTGGAAGATCCTTTTTAATAATGAGAAGTTCATGATATATAGGAGAAAACAAGGAAAGAGGGAACTTGGCACTTCTTTTGGCAAGTTGCGAGTCGTGTCCCTCATTGGGAAGAGGAAACACTACAGTCAATGTTATCATTCTAGAAGAAATTTGTTGGAACCATGCCGTGTGGTCGCCCAATCTTGACTTTGGCATTTGAGTCATCAAATGTGAAAGTGTAGGTCTACACCCTTTTCCTGCAAGTAGACTATGATTTCTATCAATTTCTATGGTTTTCCCCCTTTCTAAATGCTTGGGCCATGCCTTTTCTAGTTTACACGATCAGGCAATAAAATGTCTTCTGTCTATGCCACTTGGACTGCTTGACTGCTCCATACCTCATCATTCTTCTTGCCTTGTCACCTCTTGCTTTGTCATATGTGATTTGTCCTTTGTCTTTCTTATCTTTTTTGGCTGCTTGCCCCTTTGGGTGAACTCTTGGCAGGGTTGTTGAATTTAGGCCCTTTTCCCTTTTCCATGTTAGCACTTTCCCATGTTTTAAAACCCAACGGCTATTCTATTTCATTAAATTTGACAGCCTCAGAGATGTCAGGTCCATGCTGGCAGCCTTCAGGCTATCTTTCATCTTTCTACATCACCTTCCTAGGCACTTTTGCCTTTGTATTTTTTTCTTGGCAGATACCCTTTGCTTTTGGGTGGGTCACTATTTACTTGCATAGACTATCGAGCCTCATAAATACTTTCACAGACTGTCTCTTAGCTTATATGTTTTCCATAGACTTTTGTCTATGGATGTTTTCCTATGGATAAAAAGTCCACAAGAATTTGTCTGGGCTTGCTACTTTGTTACCCCACAGACTTTTGTTTGTAGACATTTCCTGTGGACAAAAGTCCACAAAAATTCTGCCTGCCTTTGCCTTTACTTGTATATGTGCCTAACCTGGCCCTTGGCATTTGTTTTGAGCTGCACTTAGATCCTTCCCTTTGATGTTAATTAAGTTGTGCCTGAAGGAATTTAGGACTTGGAAGACTTTTTCAAACAAAATTTGAACTTGGACTTCGAACCAGCTTGAAATTTACTCGGGTCCCCTTCATTTGAAGTGTCAACCTTCCACCAGGCATTTGACCATTTGACTGCCCTTCAGCTTGGGGCATACCTTTAAACCAAGCCATTAAACCAAAAAGTTTTAATGGTTCAAAGGTTCAACCTAGCGTGCTGATGAACCAAAGAAGGTCGATGAACCTTTTTGCTTGAACCAAGCGTTGAACTCCTTGCTTTGAACCAAGATCGTTAAACCAAAAATTGGTTCAATGGTTTGGTTCAACCATTGTTGAATGAAAATGCTGAATTGAGATGAACTAGGCTAAACTGAGCATGAACTGAGCAACCCGAAATTGACTAGTTTTTGAAAGCAAGGGGAGAAGGTGAACGAATTTGGCCTGTGAGCAAAAATTGGTCAACAGGAAGTTTATACTAAATTTCTCCAAAATAGCTAACTAAATTACCTCTATTAAATGGAAGGATTAGCATTTTGTGTGTTCATATAAGTGCAATGAATCCTTTTAGGTTATGAAACAAAGGCTTACTTATACACCAATGTTATGGATTCCAAATCTAAATGGCCATTATTAGTTATAATAGATGGTTTAGGGGGATTTCTCAGGTAGGATGGTTCAATTGTGGCCTATGATTCTAGGAAACTAAATCCTTATAAGGTAATTATGCTCCTCATGACCTTTAACTTAATTCCAAAGTTCACACCTTACAAGTTTTGGATCATTATTTATTGGGTAAACCCTTTGAGCTTAAGACTAATAACTTAGCTCTTACGTATATTTTCATCCAACTCAACCTTAATGATCATCAGATATGGTGGTTGGAGTTTATAGTAGATTATAATTTTGAAATAAACTACATTAAGGGTAAAGAGAATATATTTATAAATAACCTTAGCCATATAAGATAAATTATAACATTGGCTATAATAAGGATCACTTTCTAAGATCAAGTAGCAAAATACTCACTTGGAGATGTTTTCTAAAAATGGGTTAGGAAATATTTGGATTAAAAACTCTTAAGATCATAGATACCAAGGCTTTCAGTTTAAGAATGATGAACTCTTAGAATATAATGGTAAGGTATATGTGCCTAATAAATAAAATTTAAGGAATATTATTCTAAAGGAATTACACAATGCTCTATATATAGGGCATATTGGAGTTAAAAAGTTGGTAGTAAATACAAAACCATTGTATTTTTAGAAAGGAATTAAGAAGGATACAGATAATTTTTTGTCAAGATGTTTGGAGTGTCAAAAATTAAAGGCTAATCATGTGCATCATATGGTTTGTTGTACCCATCTACTGTACCTAAATGGAAATGGTAAATTATTAGTAGAGGATATCCTTTTTCTTTTTGTAGCATTTTTTGATTCACTCCTTCAGACTGGATTTCTATATCTAGTTTTTTTAGATTATCTTCTATGTTATTATTTTGTTCAAATATGTTTCCAAACACTTACTTATTATATATTTTTTATTCATGTTTTATAGCCTTGATATTTTAGGCCAAGATAAACATGTGTGATCCTTGGACCTCCTCCTTCCATTGAGCTTTCATTGAATCTTCTAGCCTTTGGTGATGAAGCCATATCTTCTCAAATTGAAAAGGAAGGTTCTTGATCTTGTTGACTTTTTCTTCACAATACACCACTAGGTTGTGGTTTGATCCTACTCTTAGGAGAGTGTTTATCCTACTATAGTTGTTCAAATCCTAGTTCAAGAATAGGAAGAGTCTATATATTTTTACTTGAATATTTTTGTCTCTAATTCTCTTAGTAATCTATGTTAACTTAACACCACAAAAATACACATTAATCAGGCCATTGGTGACTATGAAGCCATTGAGGTTCACATATGCACAAAAATTAGCGCATGTTAATTATGAAATTGAATCCTTGAGGTCAAGCTAAGGAAGCTGATGTAATGGATAGGATAAGGGTTTGGTTGATTTTTAAGTGAAATGGGATTTATGATAGGTGGTGGAAATAGGTTCTCATGATGGAACCAAAAGACCTTAGCAACATCCCTATGCTCATTGAGAATGTCAAACTATGTCAAAATAGAGCTCCAAAGCCCCTCAGTCTTTGATATTATAAGAATTCAAAGTTATTGGTCTCTATTAGGCTTAGGTAAATGATAGATATTGGGTTAAATGACTCATAGGATAATATATACTCTATCAAGCTGACTCTACCTAGCCAATGTCATCCACTAAGTGTGAATGATGTAAGACAAGGCTGGAACTAAGGAGAAGAAGAGAGGATGGATGGGTGACTAAGTTTGGATGATGTTATATTTACATCTCCAATTTTATGGGATAATAATCATAGGTGGATCAAGGATCTATTCTTATGCTTCTAAGGTGGCTAAGGACTCTATAATGAGGTGGGGAATTGGAGTGGATAGAAAGACCTCAAGTCTCAACTCAGATCCAATATCAGACTCTATGAAAATGTTGGGATTAGGTTATCTAACTCTAGGGGATAGACCATTCTAGATAAGACCTGGTGTCTTTGGAAGGGTCATCCAAAATGTACTATATGGAATCTGGGGAAAAGTGTATGAGCCTATTCATGTAATGACCTATAAAGTGTGTTTATTGGAATGTTGAATCAAGGCTTGGTATATGATGCTTATGTATATGGATAAGGATTATGTGATATGTGGTTTATTTCAAAAAAATTCAAGGCTTTTGGTATCACTTATGTGTAATATCAAGGATTTTTATGCTATTCCTTTTATTTATTTTTATTTTTTTTGAGTTTTTTTAGTTTTTTTATAAATGAATGTTTGCTTGCTAAAAATAAAGTGTTTAAATTGAAAGAAAAGAAAAAATTTAAAGTAAATGAAATAAAAAATCTTTTTTATCCTTTTTAAAATTTATAATTCATGTGAGGAGAGAGAGAAATAAACTATGTTATTATGTGAAATGCATAATTTTCCTAGCTCTATTTGCATGTAAACTAGATGACTATGTTTTTGTTTATTTTGATTGTTTCATATGTAATGATCTAAATGTATGAATTGGATCTCCATATGCAAGCAATATGAGAAGAGATATGATCTATAATAGAAAACTTTATACAAATTTTCTTGTTCATAAACAAACTAGGCTAGCTTTTCAACCTTTCTAATTTGCCGCAAATAAACTTTTTGAATGGATTTATAAGATAGGAACAAGAAATGCAAATTAAGATTTTTTAGTTTAAGAGAGGAAAATAAAAATTCTTTTTAACTCTTCAAAATAAATAATAATATAAATCTACCATCTTTGATTATGCACTTATAACTATCTATGTTTCCCTAGATGGTTGTTTATAATACAAAAGACTTGTTCAATTCTTAAAATAAAAGTTGTGTTGGATGGAAATGGAGATTTTTTAATGTCCTTTCTAGGATGATTAACTAGGTGTATTTTTTTTTTGAAAGGAAACTAATCTGTTGAAATGCAATTATAAACCAAAACTAACTATGTTTTTTGTAGCAAAGACAAATGAAAATAAATAGATCTATTTCACTATCAAATTTTATTATTTTCTCTTTTATGGAAAAGTAATCTAATCACAATAATGAGATATACTAAATCTAATCTAAATAAAGAAAAAAAAATGTTGGAAATTAAAAGGAACTACAATTTGATTCTAGAATAAATCAGCTAAAGTGCATTAGTATGTTGATAGGATAATCTTCAGCACATTAACTTTGTATGCTCTTGAATAAATTATGGATAGTTTCTAGCTAGAGGATGTACAAACTCTAAGACAAGATGAAAATGGGAAGACACAATCCACAAAAGGAGAGTCTCTAAACTAAGGTTGGCTAATGTCTTGGCTTGTAAAGTCTGAGTTGCTTTCACCAAGAACACTTCTTCACCTATGGCTATGTAGTCAACTCATAAATAATAGAGGCTAAATATTATATAAATTATAGCAAGGTTGTAGCTACAAGATCTTCTCAATAGCAAATTCTAATTACAATTTTTAGATCTAAAATTAGGCTAGAATTAACCTTCTTATAAGAAGAGAGTGGATTTTGTATGGAGGATTTCCACTAAGTGTGATGGTGAGTTCAACTTGAGAGGAACTAAAAAAGACTAAAATTAAGAGAGTGGGTGAGTTGGGCTTGATTGGAGGTGAACACAAGGTGATAAAAATAATAAATGTGAAGTTAACTATGTAAAATGCATGAAAACTAAAGTTATAGGAGCTAATTTTGAAAGGCATTTCCACTGTGACAAAACCACCACTTTTTGCATAGGGTGGTTTTAAAACCACCAGTCAAGATGATAAAACCACCACTAAGAATTATAGGATAATCATTGTTTTAATTTATAACCACCTTATATTGTCAAAACTACCTCCTATATTACATAACCACCATGAGGGTTTTGCATCATAACAAGAATTTTTGTAAGATAGAGGGGTGGTTCTATCACCTAGGGAGGTGGTTTCATCACCCATGGTTTGTTTTTGAGATAAGTCAAAAATGGCATGGGAAGGTCAAAACTAAGGGGACTTTTATGATGTGAGATTGCACCTTTATGGGGAGTTCTTCAGGATCCTACACTCTTAGTCAAAATATGGGAACAACCCCAGGCTGTGGGTATCCTATAATAAGATTGAACCTCTAGAAAATGTTGGTTTTCCCTTGATGCATCACCTAAACTAATGTTACTATAGGGAAAAGGTTTATAAAGGGGGAAATGGATCCTAAGAAATTTAACCAGGTGATGCACCAAATAAAAATAGAAGACTCCCATAATCTTAAACCCATACTAGATCAGCACAAGACAATGCTAGATCACACAACCTCATAGAACAACTAATTACATAAGTGTTTCATGGACTAGGTTTAGTGATCCAAGAAGATATGTGTTTTTCTTTGAAATAGAAATTATCAAAATGTAGATTTATCATTGGTACAATGTATAGCTCATCAAGAGCTTTTTGGCATAATTTGATTGGGTCAATTTCAAGCTCGTATGTGTAAGATATCATGCATTAAAGATCAAATAGGGTAAAAGGTGACACAAGTGATGTTTAATGGTGTAGCAACATGTGGTAGTAAGTTTATGCATAAAAAAGTTGAGTTTGGTTTTCATCCTTCATCTTTGACCGACGTAAAAGGCTAGCTATGAGGATCGTAGCTAGTGGAGTTCACTTTTGTCTCAAAGGGGGACCCAGCCACTAATGGAATTAATAGAGAATCAATTTAATGTCAACAAGTGTCAAATTGAGAGTGGTCCATGTGGTGGGTCATCAAGCCACCATGTGTCTTGCCACTACCATATTACTCATGGTTAAATTTTATTAATAGTCACCTAGTGACTATATTTTATGTAATAATTTATCATGCTCGAGGACCATCAAAAATTCCATGCCAAATACTAAAATTTCCATGCCACATCAAAGAATAATACATGAAGTATGCCCACCACAAGTTTTCCATGGGCCAAATAAACAACCCACATTCCATGCCAAGTTATAACCAAAGAGATCACAAACCACCATGAAGCCCAAGATCTATGCCAAATGTCAATATCAACTTCATGGACTATGCATCTTAAGGTATTAACAAACCATGAACTTCATGGAATTTCAACATTAAAGTTAGCACCCACTTACCAATGTGGGACTAAATGGATGAACGTAATCATAAAATCCTAAGCCATGGGATTCAATCCTTGGCTATTTTCGTAAAAAGATAGAGACCCAACCACTGGGTCCATTGGTGCAAATGTTATATAAACCCATGAATGTGTATTTGAAGACATGTTATTCCATGAAGAAGAAAAATATGTAAAGGGTGATAAAATCCATACAAATATTTTTAGAGGCCTCAAACTATATAATTTTTATTTGAGATTATCTCTTCAATATATTAAACTCCAAAAAGATGATGTTGAAGACATAAGGAATTGTAAGCTATTTTGTGATAATTTAATGGAATGACCCTCACTTTCAGTGGATCTAGACATGTAGGTTTTTAGAGCTGAACTCGGTTATCTAATCATGTTCAGTAATTTCAATCAATTTTGCTTGCACTTTTAAATTTCAATCAATGTGAATTTTTAAAATTCCATAATCATTTAAAATATCTATTTGTATTAAATTGTGAATTTAAGGTTTTGATCTATTATTCAAGTGTGTTTTTTGCTATTACGACACTTGATTATTATCTATTATGGATCATTTAGGTAGAACACTAATCCAAGCCTATAATAGCTTAAAAACACCCTAAAGGAGGTAAGAAAGGAAGATAATGGATGAGGAAGATTCTCCTTCACAATGCCATCATGCATAACTCACTCAACATAGATCCAAGGCAAGAGATAGGTGAAGAAATTCTTTTATTGCATAAAGAGGTAGTTCTTACAAATACTTGATGGGGTTCAGCATAATCAAGATGAATTTTTTTTCAATATCTTAGAGAGTCCCCTGCTCTTCAAGATCAAAAATTCCTTATGAGAGTCTTAAATCAGATAAAGAGAGCTACAATGTGGAAGAAATTAAGAGATATAGGAGAAAGGGGAGAGAGGAGGAACACACCATCTGAGATCATTAATTGAGTTACCACCATATTTTAGTGAATGATCTACCATATTTTGATTAAATTAGGATTATTACATCATAGACAAGATAGCTTTCATTTGTCCCAATAGCCTCCAAATCATTTCATTGATTGAGCAACACACTAGAGGACAAGAGTTTGTTGAAGATGATGAGTCATGATCCTGTTATGAATAAAAACCCTTAGCGACCCTAAAGATATATTAAATGTTCCATCTTCCTTCTCTAATAACCAGATTTCCATCTTGAGACTTTATGGCATATTCTGATTGACTTGCTTGTGAATATAAAATATTCATATCTTGAATCTAACATAAACATGCTTATTCCTTCTTTGAGTGGCAACAGGTACCTATTTGTTGAGGATGTGGCCATTTTGGAAGATAAGACACTCTTCCATATCTTGTTTATATCTACACATACTCCATCTTGAATATATATTTACTATAGATTGAAAACCAATCTCATTTATTGGTTTTCTTATAGTTATCACATCAATGAGAACCTAGAGGCTACATAGTCTCGTTCTTGAACTCTATTAAGTATAAACAAATATATTCTACCTCTAAACTTGATGGTAATTAAGAATCCACTACACATGAGGAATGAAATAATGAAATGACATTGAAACCATAATAAAACCAAGTATGTATGCTTTGGATCTTTGAACAGAGGTCTTAACTAAGATTTAATGGCATCATTTGAAATATTTGCTTTAATTTGACCTAGGTCACATTTTCTCTCTATTGATGTCTTATGGATTTTGAATTTCAATGCTAGTCATTGATCTTAATTTAGGGTCCTTGATCATGATACTTTTTAGCTCTTCATTCATTCTCAAGATCCTGCTATCAGCCCCATCTAGTTTCATGCTTGCTCCACATGGTAGCCTTGCATTCCTTCTTACTCTTTAACTTCTTTACCTCATGTGCACTATTGATCTCCTTAGGATATTGAACATGTGGTGTTGATCCTCTTCTACTTAATCAAACATGCATCACCAATCTATTAAGTCATCATGATCATGATACTTATTGGCAATGCATTCAATCTTAGGATATGTTGACCTTTTAACTATGAGCTTGACATTGATCTTTGAATGCATAATTAAATTCACTCCATAGGATGTTTAGGACCCACTGACATTATCCTCACCTAATCATTTTTAGATCTTTTTATTTTATTAAACAGATACCATTGATCTCATTTTAGGGACATTTTAACCTATTGATTGCCTGCATGCTATTGATCTATGATATGATCAAGTGAGATTTTGACATTTAGCATCTTTGTGTTTAAATTTAGTATCCTTGGGGTTTTTTTGAATTCAAATATCTATTCATCATGACTTTTATTTGATATCCCCATGATCATCTCATTCTACTTATTCAACTTTAAACTTTTGTATCTTGAGATCGAAAAATCATCAAGACACTAATTTTGCAGAGAATGTTCAAGGCATGAATAACATCATGTCCATTTAATCCTTTGGCTTTGAGAGGCCTCCTAAGTTAACTTATGAAGTGTGTAACTATACTAACCTATCCATTTCTACATGACATTTGATGATGGTCTGGTCCATCTTCATTTTCTTAAGTCATTTGATCATTTGGTCAATCAGGAACTTTGATCAGCTAATTTATCTAGGCAAAACTTTATATGTGGGCCAAATTTGGCCAACATCTTTAGATACTCATAGTGAAGCATGCCTACTATGCTTGAAAACCCATACTAGTCAATATTTATCCTTTATCAACCTCACTCAAGATTTCATCTTGTTTTTAACTATAAATGAGGGTTGATTTGACCATCCAAGGTTTAAAATATCACATTTGTCTTACTCAAGGTCTGATATCCTTTCCTCTAGCTTCAAGATAATAAGCATAATAATCAAACTATGGTTGTTTGTACATACAAAATTATGATGATTAGCACTTATTAATCTAGTTGATAGATTATCAGAGTCATAATTGATGTTTACACACATGCCTTTAAAGGCTAATTGGATGAAGAGAACACCAAAAACTCTTCACTAGTGAACAACATAGTAAGTCCCATTAGGCATGCTAAAAACTATTATGATGTGTGATTTCACCCTTGTAAATGAGTTATTTAGGCTTCTCCACTCTTATTCATAATATGGGAACAACCCCAGGTTGTGGGTATCCTATAATAGGGTTGAACCTATAGAGAAAGTTATCTTCCTATTGATGGATCACCTAAACTAATTCTACTATAGGGAAAATGGTTAGAAAGGGGTAAAAGAGATCTTAAGAAAGTTAACTAGGTGACATACTAAATAAAAATGAAAGAATCCCATAAGCTTGAACCCACATTAGATCAACACAAGATAATGCTAGCTCACATAAATACATAGACTAACTGATTTCATAAGTGTTTCATAGACTAGGTACAGGCATAATACTAATCCAGACCTACAATACCTTGAAAACACCCTAAAGGAGATTTAAAAAAAGGAGGATAATGGATGAGGAAGATTCTCCTTCTTAATTCCATCATGCACAACTCACTCAACACAGATCCAAGGCAAGAGATAGGTAAAGAAAGTCTTTTATTGCATCAAAGGTAGTTCATACAAATGTTTCATAATGTTTAGCCTAATCAAGATGAGTATATTTTTTAATATCTCATGGAGTCTCTAACTCTTCAAGATCAAATATTCCTTGTGAGAGTCTAAAATTAGAGAGAGAGATATATATATATATATATATAATCTGGAAGAAAATAAGAGATATAGGAGAAAGGGGAAAGAGAGGGGGAGCACACCATCTAAGATCATTAACTGAGTTGCCATAATATTTCAATGAATGATCTACCATCTTTTGATCAAATTAGGGTTAATACATCATAGACAAGATAGCCTTCATTTGTCTTAATAGCCTCTAAATCATTTCATTGATTAAGCAACACACTTGAGGACAAGAGTTTGTCAAAGGTGATGAGTCATGATCCTATTATGAAAAAAAACCCTTATAGACCCTAAAAATCTATTAAATGATCCAAATAATTTCTCCAACAACCAAATTTCCATATTGGGACTCTATGTCATCTTCCACTTTACTTGATTGCGAAGACAAAATATTCATATCTTTAATTTTATAGAGCCATGCTTATGTTTACTTTGAGTAGTGGCAGGTACCTATTTGTCATGGATGTGACCATTTTAGAAGATAAGACACTCTCTCATTCTTGTTTATATCTACACATACTCCATCTTGAATATAGATTTACTATAGATTTAAAACCAATCTCATTTATTGGTTTTCCTATAGCTATCATGTCAATGAGAACCTGTAGACTACATAGTCTCATTCTTAAACTCTATTAAGTATAAATAGACATATTCTACCTCTAAACATTATAAGAATTGAGAAACCACTACACACAAGGAATGTAATCATGAAATGATGTAAAAACCATAAGAAAATTGAGTTTGTATGCTTTAGATCTTTGAACAGAGTTCCTAACTGAGATTTAATGGCATCCTTTGAAATATTTGCTCTAATTGAACCTAGGTCACATTTGCTCTCTATTTAAGTCTTTTGGATTTTGATTTTTAAAGCTAGTTATTGATCTTAATCTAGATTCTTTAATCATGACACTTGTCATATCTTCATTCATTCTTAATATCTTACTATTAATCCCATCTAATTCCATGTTTGCACCAATGGATAGGCTCACATTAATTCTATCTCTTTTACTTCTTGACCTCATGTGCATCATTGATCTCCTTGGGAGAAAAAATGCATGTTGTTTATCCTCATCTACTTTATCGAACATGCACCATCAATCTATTAATTCACCATGATCGTGACACTTGTTAGTGATGCATTCAATTTTAGGATACACTAACCTTTTAACTATAATCTCACCGTTGATATTTGAATGCATGATTAAACTTACTCTATTAGATCTTTAAGACCTACTAACATCATCCTCACCCACTCACCATTATATCTTTTTATTTAATTAAATGCAAACCATTGATCTCATTCTAGGGACCTTTTAACTTATTGACTATCTATGTGTCATTAATCTATGATATGATCAAGAGATATTTTGACACTTTTTAGCTTTGAATTTAACTTTAGGATCCTTGGGGGTGTTTTGAATTCAAATATATATTCACTATGACTTTAATTGACATCCCCATGAATGTTTCATTCTGCTTGTTCAACTTTGAATACTTATATCTTGAGATATAAAACTCATCAAGACACCAATTTTGATGAGAATGTTCAAGGCATGAAGAACATCATGTTTTTGTAATCCTTTAGCTCTGAGAGGCATCCTCAGTGAACTTATGAAGTGTGTAACTAGGCTGGCATGTTTATTTTTTCATGATGTTTGATGATGGTCTAGTCCATCTTCTTCACTTACTCAAGTCATTTGATCATTTGGTCAATAAGGAACTCTCCTCAGATGATATATCTATGTAGTATATTTTTATGTGGGATAAATTTGGCCAATAGGGACCAAAAGGGGTCAAGAAAGGAATAGGAAAGCATGGGGAATGGATACACCTAGAGAGATCCCTATGAAACACAAAATAATAGGTCATTACATCATCATCATATGTGTATCATAAGTGTCATATCATGTAAATTTTAGGTTCATACAAATTTATCCCTCAAGAGGGAACCTTGTCATTAATTGGCAAGGTGTAATCCCAAGTATGGCATGTGGAAAGGAAATGAGAGGTTATAAATACTTATGTTACTTAAATGGAGGAGCAAAGTCTATTGAGGCTTAGTGCAACCTATAGATGAAAGATGAGATTCAAGTGTGATTAAAAAGAAAAGTGAAAAAAAGTTATGTAATCAAAATATGGAAATATTATGTACTAAACATGTGGGGAATATCATAATACCTAAACTATCTTGTTAAGGGACTAAATTTAGATCCAAGCCATGTGTACCTACAAAACTATAGAATGTGTTACAAAAGATAGAAATGTTGTTAAAATGTTAGTGATATAACATTAATGTTTAATATATAGGAAGGATAACACACACACACACATACATATATATACATGAGAATAAACACTAATATGAAGGATTATGCCAAAAATGGAAAACTTTTGAATCAAAACAACTAGTTTGGGGCCCAATATAATCAAAAACTTGCCAAAAATAAATCATCTATGTCATTTGCTTTGGGGGAGATTTTTTAGCTCTATATTATTGGTGACCATTTTGAGCATAGAAGTAATCATTAGAAAAAGAGCGATGAGAGGATGGTGAATGTATAAATTGGAGGCATGGTTGGGCACATTTAGGTAGGTTTATGTTAAGTTTTTGTTTTTGCCCCAAATTTGAAAATTTGTTCAAAATGTAGTTAAAATCCAATTAAATTTAAAACAATTGCTTTGTCATCATTATCAGGGGGTAAGTTAAAGATACATAGAATTTTTTATAATTTAAGTTAATTTTAGTGGGTTTTATGGCTTTAGGATCACACGTAGATGGTTGGCATAATGTCACCTAGGTTATAGAACCACCACCTTTTGTAAGGTTATGATTTTGTAACTGTTGTAGTAGTGTCACAACTACCATGAAGCATTCACAATATCATCACCTTAAGAAAGTTATGCAACTACTTGAAGTGATTATTTTACCACCTTATGGTAGTTTCACAACCTCTATAGGATATTTTTATAACCACTAGGTGACTAATGTCTATTCATGATGTTAATGGTCATGATAAGGCTTGTAACTAGGTAGATGATTTTGGATATGTTGACACACTTGATGTGGGTACAAAGTGTGGCATGATACTTTCTCAATGATCCCCAACTTTAGTAAGGTCATCATCAGCATCCTTACCTCCTATTTAGTGGGTAATAAGGGTATTGATAGGCTCTTGTACAATTGGTCACCAATTATGTAGTGTATAAAGGAGAGAGGGGCTCATTATGATTAGATATAAGAGATGTTGGCATTTAATTCTAGGGATTTATACCAATTGTATCTCCTAATATACCTTTATATTATCCACCCAACAATCATTATGGGTTATTTTTATGAGAGTATGATCCCCTACTAGAAGGGGGTACCGATTGGGACACTAGGGGATATTATAGTGATTACATGGGCATATATGGCACCCTTTCATGATTTTCCCTAGACTATGGGGTATTTTATAGTAGTATATTTTATTTCCCTACCCTAAAAGGACATGTTAAGGAAATGTGATAATGAGGGGGTTTATCTTGTGGTAGTCATTTCGGCTACGTAAGTTTAAGATAGGTTGTTATATATCAAGGCACTCTTAGTGCATTGAGTGCCCCAGTAGTTTGGTATGCCTTATGTAGGTAACTTCCCCATCCCTAGAGTTTTGTATGAGGGAGTCATGAGGTGAGGTCCTTGAGACTAGGACAATTGACATGACACCTACTAGTGAGATGGGTGCCTATCACCTAACCAAATTGATAGGCACCCATAACAGGAGGAGGATACGTTAGAAACAAACAATAGAAGATGGGTCCACCACCACCACCCCTACTACCACCACTACCACCACTACCACTAGACCATACACAATAGTATTAATAGGGAGAGGTTGAGCCCTATTAGTACATTGAACTTAGGAAGATCTGGACTTGGATGAGGAGGAAGTTGCAAACTATGACTTCAATCTTGAGTGGCAAGAGGGAGATCTAGGTAAATTATTGATTTTGTTCATTTGTGATTACATCTTGAATTTTGATTTATTCTAGTTATTTAGTTTTTTATCACATGAATTATATTTTATCATGTCAGTCATATTTTATTTTATCTTGTGTACCTTATGATTGCAAACACTTTGGGTGCATAAAAGGGGGATGATCATGGAAACTCTGATTAACTTATTTTATTTGATCATTGATCATATGTGAGACCATATATTAGTATATCATGGGATTTATGTGGGGATTAAACACCATAAAAATGTGTTTTCCCTAACATACCATGCTTCAGTGATGATGATAGCTTTGAAGAAAGATAAAAACACTTTATTGGCCATGGCAAGGAGAGTGGAGGCCCTGGTAAATACCATGGTGGGAGGAGGTGGTGGTAAAGCCTAAAATAATAGAACAAGGAGGACTGTATTAGAGGAATGTTTAGGTAGGTACCATCCTCCTAGAAAATAACCTATAGATAAGAAGGCATCAATAGAGAGAGGCATGAGAAGGAAACATCAGTAAAAACTGAGCCTAGGAGACTCTTCTACCTCAGCTCCATTCTTGAGGAGAAGGACAGACCCTTGAGTATTTTTATTGTAGATGTTTTAGATATAATGATGTATATTATGATTATTTTTTATATGTTTTGAGTCACATTGGACCTCTCCATAGGTGTTTGTATCAGCCATATTTATTGTATAAACTTGATAGTTTACATGATATATATATATGGATGTTTTGGTGTATCTCTCATTGATCATTCTTTTATGTAGTTTCATTATTTTTGTACTGACTTCCTAATTTATGCACTCTAGAGGATTAGATATGTAATTATTTATGAATATGTGTATATATATTTTTTTGATATGTTTCTATGTGAAAATGTTTATATATATGTGGAAATATAATGTATGAATATGATTTACAATGATAGATGTACATATGTGATTACAACTATGCTAGAATTTATCTTGTAGATGGTTATTTAATTATTTTATTCACATAATATTTTACTTTTAATTTGTAGCAAGGGATGAAATGGGGAAAATATAATATATGTGGGGTGAATCATAACTCAAAATTTTGTAAGAAAAAATAAGATGACCTAATCCTTATGAGCAAAGGTAGATATTTACTTCTTGATAAACTTATAAAATACTAAATTTATTGGCTTCATCTATAGATAACTTTTCATGATAGAATTGGTAAATGGTAAAAGGATATCTTATTTAAATCTAAACACATAGATAACCCTATTTTGAATAAATTTTTACTTGAACACTTTATGAGTTAATAGTCCTTCTGCATTGAGCTTTTACTTCTCTTTGTGACCCCCTACACTTACTCTCATGTGACTAGGAAGACACATGGACTCATCACCAAAGGCTTGATGTAGGTGATTAAGGGAACCTCTCCCTAATTCTAACCCCATACAACTATTAATATGTGAGTGATATACACCAAATTATAGAAAGGGAAAGAGGTGTGGAATTTTGACTTTTACATTTGTAGTCTTTTGGTTTTTATAAGAGTGTCTCTCTCTCTTTTCGTTAAAGAATTCACCCCTAAACCTTGGCCCTATGAAACTAGTAATATGTGAGGGCTCATCACTAAGGACTAAGGTATCTAAGTAAAGTTATTTTATTTCAGGTTTGTTAATGTTTTTATTTTTCAAAGGCATTTTGAATGGGGACTTTATCATAGACAAGTTTTTACACTCCATTGTAGGCCATCATTTATCTAATATGTGCAAAAATATGTAAGGAAAAGGTGCACTCTACTAATAATAACTAAGGAAAAACCAATGTGACATGTTGATTTTGATAATGCCTACTATATAGAGTGATAAGGAGATGTGAGAATAGGTAAATATGATGCACTACATTTTTAAAGTATTTGTATTGTGCAAACTAACCAACTAAATAATCATAAAACAACACCTCTATTATGTTAGATGATATGTGATATATGAAAATGCAATGTAGGTATAAATGGAGTGATATGTAACAAATAGATATATAATTTTTTTAGATGTAAAGAGTTCACAGACACACCAAACTCTTCACCCTATAAAGTGCATACTCGAAGCCCCATTGTTGAAATCATATGTTACTAGGTAGGGGCCCAACCAATTATGTCTAATATCTTTACCCTCCCCTTAATTTTTGTTAATATAATTATAAATCCTAAATACCAGGTCCATATGGTAATTTGGCCTCCCAAGGCCAAATTCTAACCCATATAACAAAAAAAAATTCATGGCACTCATCTAACCCTGATCATGGTGTTTACCTACATGGTCATAACCTTATTAATCATTTTTTAACCTTCATAACATTCTTAAAGTCATTATGTATTTAAGATTGCTTGTGTATCCTTTGTGTCATGGTTTCCTTGGGCCTATTTGGTGATAGTAGTTATAGTGAACTTGGAGTGAGAGAGGAGGGTTTAAATATTTATTATAAAGGTCTATGATGTTTTAATGTCATTATTCATGGTACATTTATCCAAGATCAATTCCAATCTTAATTCATCTTTAAAGGCCATCAAATACCCCTTAAATTCCTCATATGGGTCAATATGCCTTATAAATATTTAGATAAATGGAATGTCATGGTGTTTCATTGCTTAAAAGGGTCTTGACAAGGTCTTATTCACATGGTTATGTGTTTCATATACTTAAAGGCCCATTTTGAAACTTATTTCCACTTCCCACCCACCAAGTGGACCCCACATGTTCCAAATGTTTCTATCCCACTTCCTCCTACCACATATTATACTTTAAAAGGTAATTTAACTCATTTTCCCTCTCATTTCATCCTTTAATTGTGGTTTAAAGCTAAAGGTCTAGAGAAAATCTAGGAAAAGAGAATTTTTCAGGTGTCTTCTATAGTTTGTATGGATTTGTATAGATTATTTCATATAAATGATGTCATTGGGTTTTAGGTGGGATTATTTCAGGTTTTTTTGTGAATTTTCATGGTAGGAGAACTCAAAAAAAATCCAAAACCATCCCTCTCTCTCCATCAAGCTTCTTTGTAGCCTAAGACAACCCTTCAAGTTTGTGGATAGTATGGATTGGAGAGAGAATATAATGAACTAAAACTTTATGTAAATTAATATGGTATCTTGACCTTCAAATCCATGACATTTTTATACAATTTAATATTCTGGACTTTATGAAAAAATATTAACATCCTAGCCACTCCAATGAGCTTATTAATCTATGCAGGGGTAAAAAGGTGAAATAGTTTTGATGCAAATTTGAAGTATTATTAAGAATAAATGTTTGATATGTGTTCCAAAGGTCCTTATATACCATATCCATCACCCTCCACTCATTTTTCACATGTGTAAATGTGTGTAATCAATCAAATCTTCTAGTTTCTTTCATTTTTAGAATGTAGACAAGTGTATCAGTATCATAGAGCTTTTAGTGCATATAATGGAATAAAGGGATGTCTTAAAGCATATAATGTCCCTTGATATCTTATAAAATCTCCTCTACCTTCCATAATTGTCTAGGTTAGGTAAATGGACAAGTTCAAGTCATGCTCTAGGGTGATTGTCATAAGAATAATGGGTGACCTCTAGATTCAAGCATAAGCATGTGTCACTATAATGACTGTGAAGGGTTCCAAGTCAAGACCAAGTTGACATTTGATATTTCATGTTGTCCTAATTATTTTATTTTTTATCCTCAATTCCCCTCATTATCCCTATGTACTATGGCATCCTCACCTTGAACCTATTTTTCATTAGAAACCCTTATTCAACCATCACAAATCCCTACATATACTACACGCATAAAGTAGTCACTATTGAATGGGATCGTTAAAGGCATTGAGGATATTTGAAGAGTAATATGATATTACTTAAGGATTAAATATTCCTTGAGTGGTTTTATAAAACATTCTCAATTGATTTATTCATTGGATTAGTTATTAGAGAGAGGGAATGACATAAATGGCCTAATCAAGTTTAATGATACCCAAACATACAGTTACAGTCAGACTAAAGTATGAATAATCATATGTAATGGTGAAAGAAAGACTTTTATTTAATAATATTATATTTTTCTCAAGTATTATAATCTTGGTAAAATTATCTTATTCATGTGAGATGAGAAAGGAGACCTAATGACCTAATTAGGCCTATTAGGCAAAAGAGGTCACATGTACAAGCCTACACGGAGAGTTCCTAGAATCCATGGGTCCTAAATGATTGTTTTAAGTTTGAATTAATTTTATATGAATTAATAATGGTAAAAAATATGTAAATAACATAAATATAGGGTCCATCAAGAACCATACACCAAATTTACTCCAAGAGAAAATAAGACTTAGACTAGGCCTAAAAATGTAGTCTACAGGCTAACTGTAAGTGTGGGAAGAATTGGATCATGACACCATATTTTGAGGTTGAGGAAGAATATTATTTATTATATAAAAGTTATATATAATTTTAATTTAAATATAGGTATGATATTTCACTTTCTCATATAGTATAGGAAAGACAAATAGGCAAGATTGTGAACAAAAATGCTTAAGTTATGTGACCTTGCAAAAGGTGAAAATATGTAAGCACGAAGTTTCAATTTCATTTTTATAATATCCAAAATGTCCCCAAATAATATTTTATCCCTTTATATGGGAAAAATAATTTAATATCATATAAGTCTTATTAGGTCTAAAGATGGGTAAACAAGCCTGACTGTGAAAGGAAGGACAACTAAGCAAAGAGACTCATCATAAGTGTTTGAAAGAGTGTGAAGATATCAAAGGGTCTTAAAGAGTAATGGCCTATGACTCATAATATATATTTATCATAAATTTAAGGTACAATATGGAATTCATTTACACTCACAACATAGTTAAATGGTAGAATCATCATCTATAGGTAGGGTTAGAGAAGGTGTAGCTATGTTAAATATCATGAAGAGGTGAAATGTCAGAATATAAATAGAGGAAATAGATATCACTCTCTTAATTATATCAATTTCCACTATATGTTTCATCCTTGAGACATAAAATGAACCTTAACAACAATCAAGCAAGTCTAAATAGTGACCTATAGCCAAGCAAATAGGCTTGTACCTATGACTAAGGACTTTTGCTTATTCAAGTTTGTTAGAACCTATAAAAATCAAAAAGGGATAGTGGGGGAAGATAATATTATTAATATTTAATTATTAAACTCAAAATTGAGGTGAATAGATTACTAAACTTAGACTCAAGGGTTATGTATACTTAACTACCAAGAAACCTTAGGCAAGGGAGATAAGATATAAAAGACTAGATTTGAAGGAAATATTAACCCTGAGGGTGTGTTCAATTTTAGAGGTGTGTTTTAAGAGTCTTAAACTCCATAATATATCTAATTAATAAATTATAACTTACTCATAACCCCCTATTGGTTTCAAACACTCATACTTAACAATCTCGATACTATCATCTACAAGTAGATCATGAGGTAATGAAGGTAAAAGTAGAGTTTTGGCATCTAAGGGTAAGTACAGGGAATGGCAAACAACTATAAAATATGTTGTGATGGATATTGATACCATTATGTAATACCTACAAGTAGGTCATAACCTGAGAGATAGTTTAAAGCCATTAGGCCTAAAGACATGCTTCAGGCCTTAAACTCCACTATTACATTGAATCATGTTTAACTCCTTATGTGTATAGATGAATTCATGAGAAGGTGGAGAAATATGATACATGTCCAAACAAAGTGTTGTCAATCAAATAAAAATGTAAGGGCCTATTTATTATTTAATACTAACTTGAGTTACACAGTCCTAGATAATCAACTCAAACCACCATTTTAATGCTCATATCTCTCATCACAAGATGACTTGAGGAAAATGATCCTATGGGATTTTGGGCACCCTTATACACTTAATACCCATAATATAGAGAGTTTGTTTTAGGTTCACATGTTTATGAAGAAAGACTACATGTAGAAGACTACAAACACACTTCCCTACATTCATATCTTACCACACCTTTTGCATGGGAACTCAAGATACTCAAGAAATTTGAAGGGGTATTTGTATTAAATATCCATAACAATAAATTTTGTTTTGGAGGTTCATACTTAATGAACCATCATTAAGATTTTGGATCTCCAAAACCCTCTTTAACCCTTACTATAGACTAGTCTTCAGAAAAATGGAGATTTTGGAAACTAAATGCCCTAGAATGGTCTAATAAACCCCTAAAACATCTAGAGAACTTAGAGGTGACCCTAACCATGTTATTGTGTTATATGGACACCATATGGATTTGGTATAAAAGTGTAATTTTTTAGTATTTTAAGATATTTATAGGGTAAAATTGTATCTTGAAGGATTCTAATCATTTAAGGGGGAATTTTGGCACTTGTTTTGTCTCCTCAAGTCAATACATGAAAAATATGTAATTGTAAATACCTTTTCAACTCTCTTCTATATAGCCAGTTTACAAAAATGAAGGAGAAGGCGACCTAGTCACCTAATTTGGCAAGTTTACATGTGTGAGATATTCAATAAGGTCATGTGTATGGTTTATGGTGTTGTTTCAAACCTAAAACTTAACCATTAATATGATCTCAATGTCTTGAACAAAATTTCATGGCTACCAAACATACAGTCAAGCTACTAGGTCTAATTGGCCTATTTAGCCTACTTGGTCAATAAAAAGGTTTAAGGTTGGCATATAAGGCTAATAAAGTGAATCAATACAAGATATTATGCCTATTAATTAATGATTTAGATGATTCAAATACACATACAATAGTCATAATGGAATATTAAGTTAGTTTCTTGATTTGCTCATATGCTCAAAAGGAGAAGAGGCTATTGTATGTTTCATGGTGACTTAATAACATCTCATTGATGTTGTAACTACCGAGAGGAGGAGTTATGTGACCCAAATATGGGTGTATAATGATTCAAGTTAGGTTCAAAAATTCAACCAAAACCTTCACTACCTCAATTCAATTCCTAAGGGCCCATTCAAAGACCATCAAGAGCATCAATGAATGAAGGGAGGCTACTATGACTGTGTAACTACTTATAACTAAAGTAATGAATGTATTATGGTCATTTATGAACTCTAATTCTCTCTTTCACACAATTATCCCTCTTATTATCTCCTCATTCTATTGTATATTGAGGCCTTAAGGCCTTAATTTGTCTCCTTCACCTAGGTATGAGGAAACTTTGCCATGGTTTGTACTTGATAATCTTGTTAGACTGATTAATAAGCTATTGCATTTGTTTTATGGTGATATCTAGTGTGTTTATACTTTTTTATATTTGAAAATTTGATGGATATCCCTCCCTTGTAGTTCCTTGTTTACCTAGATAAAACTAATGTGTCTTATGCAAGTTATGTGGTGTGTAGAAGTGTTGGTGATGGAGTTTGAAGTGTGACTTGACTAGTAAAAGTCTCATAAAAAACATTCTTATCATGACCTTTATACTCTAGTTACCTAATACATCCTCCACATGAAACATTTCTTCATAATATCTCATGAAGATGATTGTTTAATTGATTGCTAGTCCATTAGTGTTGTTAGGAGTTCAAATTGAGTGGATGGATGAATCATATAGGTGCATCACCACCCCTTATAGTATGTTTATTTCACGTGATTTATAACTATTTTTACCCCAATAATAATATGTTTTAGTGATTTTCAGCCACAAGTGATGTACCAGGGGAGCTATCCTCATAATCTAGAGGTTTGGTCTAGTTATAAGGTTACCCACAGCCTTTAAACCATTTCTATATTAGTCCAAGTTTGAAGTAGGTCTAAACAACCTCATTTAAATGGTGAAACTTGGGTTGATAATAATCCCCAATGTGGATTGGGAACCATGGACATTTTTTTTTGTATTGTCTACACATGTGGTCAGTATAAGCTATGTGATTGTTGATTGTGGCAATCCAATTCTCATCCAAGAGTTCTAATGTGGCCAGATGTCCTTCTCTATATTCATCCTCATTAAGAAATCCCTTAAGGAAGATGTGAAGTCTATGTATTTTCACCTTTAAAGGTTAAATATTATCAGACCCAAACACTAGTGAATGTGGGGTTGCCCTTGTAGGTGTTTTAATAGTTGTTCTATAAGCCCAGAGTGTTGGATAGAGCTATAGATTCCAATCCCATTTATAATCTTTGATGGTTTTGACTAGGATTGACTTCAAGGTTTTTTTTGTGGCCTCAACCTAGTTGTTAGCTTGTAGATAATGCACATAAGCTAAGTGGTGTGATATATTAAATTTCTTGCATAGTTTGTGAACTTAAGGATTCTTAAAGGGGGACCCATTTTTGATAATGAGGACCTCTAAGACCCCAAATTGATAAAATATTTTGTTGAGGATGAAATTTGAAATAAAATATCTAATCACCATTGTTAGGGGCATCGCTTCTACCCATTTGGTGAAATATTTAATTTTATATGATGATGAAGTGGTGGCTATCTAAAGAAGTAGGGGAGGGTTTACGTATTAAATCTAGACCCCAAGAATAGAAGGGCCATGGAGTGATGATGGTCTATAATTCCCTAGGAGTAATATGTATCTCATGTGAAAAATTATGGAACTTATTGTATTTTTCTACATACTCAATTACATCATGTTCTAGAGTGGGCTAAAAATATCCCATCCTATGGTTTTTTCAAGTGGTTTCATGGCCACTAAAGTGTCTACCATATACACCACTATGACAATGAAAGAGAACCTTTTCTAGTTCCTCTTGGTCAATACATTAGATCAACATGCCATCAAATGATTTATGATAAAGGATCATGTCTAATATAACATACTTGGATGTGACAAAATGAAGGCATCTCCTTTATTGTGAATTAGCACCTTTGGAGTAGGTTTGGTTAGCCAATTAATTAATGATGTTTGTGTACCAAGGAGAGGAACTAATAGAAATAATTAGGAAACTATATATCGATGATTTTGTTAACCTCTATATGGGATTCAACCAACAAATCAATCATGATCTATCCCCTAATGGATTTTTGGTTAATATAATTCAATTCAAAATCACTTAAGAGCATAGTGAAACATCTAGATTTTTGAGAGATAATTGGCTAGGTTAGGAAAGTTTGTAAGGCTTGAGATCTTAAAACAAATATCATTTATTGATTAAGCATATAGTGTCATAGCCACTTGGTTGTGAATACTATTGTCAAGCATTGTTTTATGCTTGATTATATCATGTCTCATAATCAACAAGGGTTTAACTAATGAAATACATCATACCTCCTTACCGGTGTCATCGTATCGAGCCAATATATGTGAAAGGGATGCTTCAATTGATCTTATATAAAAAATCAAAGTCCTATCTAGCTTAGTTTCCATGAGTGTAGGAGGGGACATAAAAATCATTTTACTACCTCAAACACCTCTTGACAATTGTTTGTCCAAGTTAGGCCACTTGTATTTTTGAGTAGGTTGTTGATGGGGTGACTGGCATAGGTAAGGTCAGGGATGAATCATCAAATAGCTCCCAACTTCCCTAAAAATGTCCTAATGTCATATTCATTTATGAGAGGGTTCATCTCTAAGATCACTCAGATATTAGTGGGATCAATATTGATCCTACATTAGGAAATAATATACCCTAAAAAATTTCCACCACTGACTCCAAACATGCACTTATATGGATTGAAAATGACTTCATATTCAATCAACCATGTGAGGATGATGTGTAAGACTCCTAAATGGTTTTTGTATCAACTTGATTCTCCCAGTAAGACATATACATATAGCTATACTATTTTAGGGATGAGGTCATGAAAAATGTTGGTCATAGCCCTTTGATACATTACCCCTAATTTTCTATGCTAAAAATCATTATAACATAGAAAAAGGTTCCTCAAGGTCTAGTGAATGAGGTCTTGCTTTAAAATTCATCAGATATGTGAATCTACTTGTATCCCAAAAAACCATCCATGAGTGATAGTAGTTTTTAGCCCATAGTAGCATCAATAATGACATTAATGAATAGGAGGGGAAAGACATGTTTTAGGCATGCTTTGTTGATGTTTTGAAAGTCTATGCATTTTCTTATCTTTTCATTCTTTTTTAAAATGGGGATGATGTTAGACATCCACTTGGAGTAATCAATGGGATTAATGAAACTAAATTTTAAGATATTGATGACTTCCTCCTTTACCATTAATGTGACCTTAGGTTTGATGGGTCTAAATTTTTCCTTGATAGATTTTGCATCAAGTGTCGTAACTAGATTTTGAATGACTATATTATGATTGATGCCTATCATGTTGGTGTAGGAGAAGGAAAAGGCTTTGGAAACTTTTTTGAGGATTTATTTGTATTCCTCTACAACTTGATCAAATATTTAATACACTACCTTGAATATTCTAGGGTTATATTCCATTTCAATTTTAATGTTGATAGTTTCCTCAATGAGGGACATGTTTCCCTCTTTAAATACATCAGGAACAAAGGGCAAGTTTGGATCTTTACCTTTGATGTTGAATACATTGTGTTCGTCATCAAAGGAGAGATAATCCTCCACATGGTATCTACACTCAAAGAACTTGATTTTGAGGTTCAATTAAGGATAACAGGTGAGCATGAAGCCCCTTTTGTGATGGAATGAGGGTAGGTCATTATAAGCTTATAGGAATTTGTGAATGGCCTCATCAATATTTAGATAGATATATATATATATATATATATATATAGGATAAGGGGGCCCTTGTCTCATCTGACATGGGAAATTATTTGGTCATTAAGATCCTTAATTAAGAGAGGTTATATATTTATTGAGAATATAAAATTTGATAATGGGATCTTTGGATGGGGACAAAATGTGAAGATGAGGCTACTGTAGATACATCAAGTTGGTTGCTTTCCCTAGGGACTGTTTTTTATGGAGATGAAATTAAATTCATTAGAGACATATTAGATAGTGGTTTTATACAACTCAAGGTTTGGATATTTTTTAATGATGTCTCCAAGGTGACCAAATATGTTGATGAGGTGTCTTGTGTGCTAGAATGATAATGACAAAGTGTGCTTCAGTGTTATTGCATGGTTCTTTAGTGGTTGACTTAGTAAAGAAATTGATGGATGATTTTTATGGTATGTAAATGTTTAAGAGACCCTATATAGTATTATGATTTATTATATTTCTTATTAAAGTGAATGAAATTCATCAAAATAGTCATATGAATGTCTAAGCTCAAGTAGTCATCTTGACAAAATGACACTGAGTAAGTAGTTTGATGATGTCATATTTAGAATTTGTGAAGGTTTAAGGAGAATATTGATAAATTTATGTATTCCCATATGAAATTTTATCATATGATTCAAATTTTATGTCTGAATATTGAGCGTAGCAAAAGTAATTAAGGTGCAAAGTTGGCTTCTTAGGCAGAGTTCACTAAACTCCCATACTTAGCCAAATTTGCATTGTCAAATATCTATGATAAGCATTTAATCAGATCATATATCTAATTTAAATCATTTAATATAACTAGATAATTATATAATGAATTTCATTATATTGTCATTAGTGATCTAATAGTGTGTATGTAGTCAATATGTCAAAGGATGCTCAAAAGGCATGCGGGGCTACCAAGTGGCAGAAGTTCAATAGAGTCAAATAGTCAATGTGCTCAGAAGGCATGTGATGGTGAAAAGTGTCACAATATAAAAACATTTAACATAATATTAATGTAATGTGGGTGTTCATCTAGATGGATATCGATGGTGTGGATCAAGTCAAATAGTCAATGTGCTCAGAAGACACGTAGAGCTACCAAGTGGCAAGATCATAGGAGTGCAGATCTAAGATCAAAAATGCATGATAAAAGGATAAATTCAAGATAATTATAAGGATATAAATATATAATTTTTTTAAAATTTACCAAGGGACATGAGATGATGACAAAGTGTCTAATGTTTAGCATTTACACAGTGACCGTTGGAATTTATAATTCAAATTAATGAAGGAAAACCAGTCTATAGTTTTTAAGATATATATTTTGATCCAAGACAAATTTCATGGTGGTTTAAAAGGTAAAATTTTAAATTACTCTAAATGAATCCAAATACACTAGTTACAATGTTTTAATGTTTGTACAATCAAATATATTGAGCTCCAAAGTTAACTATGTATTTGACCATATTATGTAAGTGACTAGAGAAGGATAATTGAGTTATTCTTGATAGTGTATTGATGTTTCAAGATTAAATAAATATTTTAGAGTGTTTTATACTATATTAGGACCATCTATGTGTATTTTTTAGGTTTTAAAAATCCATATTCATTATTAATAAAGGCTTTGAAGTTAATTGTGTTTATTGAATAAACTAGGAGTTTGAGTGACCATTTTATAGAGGTAAGTTGAAGGTGTTCTAAGCAAAATTGAAGACTAAAATGAGAATTGATATGTTATATAATTATATAATTCTTATTATAAATCAATTTTTTTCATATTTTTCCCTTGATCAAATATGGAGAGTCAAAATAGATTGATTGTATTTTGACTGTTTATGACCAATATGAGTGGTCATTTTGAGAGAGTTGATTTGAGTACTTAGAGATTGAATTAGAATTTTTAAGGAACATGGAGGTGTTTCATAGGTATCTAATGTTTCACCCATATGATATAATCATATGGATATGTCAAATATTTGATTTTTTACTTTATAAGTTTGAGACTATGTTTTTTGTGTTTGAAGGTCTAAAGAGCGAAGAAACCTAATTGGTAGGTTCAAGTGTTGAGTTGGTGTTACACGTGGCATGGACCCATGAGATAATTAGAAATGGTATATTATGTATAGTTTTTTTGTGTTTAAATCATTATTATAATCTAAAATTTTCCCAAGGAGTTAAATTTTTAACGTATGGGTGAGTAAGCCTAATTATTTTAGGTCTCACCAAGACCTAATGGTGGTTTAGGGATAATGAGGTAATGACCAACCTATGAAGAGTGTGGTTATCACATATAAAAATTTTATGGATATATTTTAGGTATGCTTCAAATATGTAAAGCATCTTGGCTGACCAATATGAGTTAAAGGTAGAGTGTGGTATAAGGTCTAATTAGACTAATTTAGTTTATTCTACAAGTGATTATATGAGCAAAAGATTTGTGAAAGATATGAGATCATTGTGGATGTATTGAAATGAAAAATAAATTGAATATTTAATGTATGACCATGTGGTCATAATTATAATGTTGAATTTATAGGTTTGATGCATGAGATTAAGCAAAGGTGTGTAGATTGATCGAAAAGGTACTTTTGGATGCCTTGCCGGTGTGTGAAGATTTGACTAAGTGAAAAGGATTAAAGGAGGTTATTTTGAATGGTTTATTCATCATATTGATAATCAATCAAAGTTATGAAATTATTCATTTCATAGATGTTGTGTAGCTTCTCAACATCTTAGGCAAGTTGGTGTTTTTCATCATTATGGGTTGGTGTTCCTTGTGAAGTGGGTGCTTCACTAAAGTATCATGTTTTAAATAATATTATAAGACAACTATTCCATGTGTTTTTAGACTTGAGATTGGGTTTTCTCCCCCAAGAGTTTTTTCCACATAGATCTTGTGTTATCTTGCTTATCTTGCAAATTCATTACTATGAGTGGGTTATTTACTTCTTAATTGCTTATGGTGTATGACTAAGAGTTTAAAGGATTTATATTGAGATTTTTCTCTAATAATTAGTATCATATCTAGACCTTCTATACAATTTTAACCACTTGAAGGTAATCTTAGATACAATGACAAGTTCTCAAGGTTTCCCTATTAAGTAATCTCCATTATTCAATGGATCTAATTATGCTTTTTGGAGTATAATAATGAATACCTACATCATTTCCTTAGGGTTTGACACTTGGAAATATATTTTAGATTTTTATTCCATACCAACTACTCCTCCAACTAGTGCTATAGATAAGAAGCTGATTGAGAACAATTCCAAATCTATGAATGCTATCATTTGTGATCTTTATAAGGTTGAGTTCACCAAGGTAATCCATTGCAATTTTGACAAGGATATTTGGGACAACTTGTATCTCATCTATGAAGGATATTCAAAAGTCAATTTTTCCAAACTACAAACCTATCAAAGGCAATTTGAAAGTATCAAAATGAAGGAAGAGGATATTTTAGCTTCATATCTTCTAAGAGTTGAGAGGTAGTGAATATGATTAAATTCATGGGAGAGGTTATTAAATAAGTCAATATAGTGAAAAAGGTATTAAGGTCTCTTACTTTTAAATTTGATTCAAAAAAAATTGTTATAGAAGAAAATCATGATCTCACCAAAATACATATGGATGAATAGCATGGCATTCTTTTTGCCTATGAAATGAGAGTTAATGAGGAAAAACTTCCAAGAAATAAGTAGATTTAAATGTATAAAATAATATAAAGAAGAATTTCCATGGTAAGAAGGTCAAGTACAATTATATTTATAATATTAATGATGATGAACTAATAGCTCTATTAAAAAGAAAACTATAAATAGGTTCAGGTAAGGGTAAACTTCCCTTCAAATGTTTTAGTTGTGGAGAGATAGGTTAATTTTCCAATAAGTGTCCTCATAAGCATAAGGGAAATGATAATGAATAACATAAAGAAGATCATGATAATGATAAGAAAAAATTCAAGTCTGATAAGAATAAGAACAATTTCAAAAGTTATAATGGCCAAAAGAAGTTTTACAAGGATAAGAGGAGTCTCTAAACCAAGGGATATTGTAGCTCATTTAATGAGAATTATGGTAATGATTCTGAGAATGATCATGAAGATGATGGTCTTGCTGAAAATGAAGCTCTCTTTATGGCTAAAGAAGGTAACTTCTCATATCAAGAAGAATCTACATGGTTTGGAAGTGGTTTAGGTGATATAGATGATGAAAAATACAAGGTAATCAATGAGACTAAGTTGATCAATGCCCTTCAAGATCTAACTTCAACCAAGAAGTTGAAGTCTCAAATAAAGGAATATGAAGATTAATTATGTTTGAGGCAAGAATAAATGAAGACACTAAGGAGCATAAAGATATAGTCATGCATCTTAATTGTTAATTAGAAATCCTATCTATAATCCTAAAAGATAAATAAGATGAGTGTTTAGGGTATGTGATTTAAAATAATTCATTTAAATTTGAGTTATAAAATACATCTAGAAAGATGAAGTCATATATGATGTTTGAAAAGAGCTCAAGTGATCTAGACAACATTCTGAATACTCAAAAGCATGTTAGTGATAAAACTAGACTTGGTAACAAAGAAGAAAAAATAACGTAACTCAAGACAAGATAAAGACCAATATGAACAAATATAATCAGACCTTGAAGATCAATCATCAATCAAGGAATGAAGGTGTGGTAGAATGAGGACAAATCAGATTAGACAACCAAATGTCATGAGGTATGTAAATTTTAATGGTTGTTACTATACTTGTAATCAATTTGATCATAGGGCTAGAGAGTGTAGAATACATGCTAGGAATAAATGGAATCATCATTCAAATAGCCTGAGAAAAGTTGAGTTCTTCATTTTTTATTACATAGGACACATTGTAAGATTTTGTCCAAATTAGGTAAGGCAAGATGAGTTCACTTCAAGAAGAATGGTTTGTTACATATGTGATAGAGTTGGTCACATTTATAGGTATTGCAAGAATAGGTTTAATGAGTTATCAAATAAAAATAAGGTATATAGAGCTCCTATAGTGCAAGGAAGATGTCATACATAGTTATTGAAACCAAAAGTGGAAAGTGTGTACCATGATCAGTCTACAAGTCAAACTGGATTATTTTCCATGGTAGAGAATGCTACAAAGGTTGAAGAAAATCAAAATATCTCATTTTCTACTAATTTTGAGAATTAAGATTATATAGGTGAACATCTTGATGTTTTTGATCAAGTTTCCTATAAAAAACATCAGTTGATAATGTCAAATGTTGATGCTTTGAAATGTGAGACTGATACTTCAAGTGAAAAGGTATGCTAAGAATCTTTCTTTTATTTAGTCAATATGTCAAAGGATGCTCAGAAGGCATGTGGGGCTACCAAGTGGTAGAATTTCATTGGAGTCAAATAGACAATGTGCTCAAAAGGTGCATGCTAGTGACAAGCGTCATAATCTCATAATATTTTATATAATATCAATGGTACATATGTGTTTATGCAGATGTAGATCGATGATTTGGATCGAGTCAAATAGCTAATGTGCTTAAAAAGCATGCAAAGCTGCCAAGTAGCATGATCATAGGAGTGCAGATTTAAGATCAATGGTGAGCGATGAAAGGTTAAATTCAAGAGAATTATAAAGATATCAATAGATAATATTTTTTTTAATTTAAAAAGGGAAATGATATGATTATAAAGTTTCTAATGTTTATCATTTACACAGTGATCATTAGAATTTAAATATTCAAATTAACAAAAGAAAACCAGACTATAGTTTTTGAGATATATCTTTTGATCCAAGATGAATTTCATGGTGGTGTAAAAGGAAAAATTTTAAAGGAATAAAAGATAAATTTATAAACACTAGTTATAATGTTTTAATGTTTGTAAAATCAAATATATTGATCTCCAAAGTTCACTATGTATTTGACCATATTCTGTAAGTGACCAGAGAAGGATAATTGAGTTATTCTCGATAGTGTCTTGATGTTTCAAGATGAAATAACTATTGGAGAGTGTTTTAGACTCCATGAGTACCATATTTATGGATTTTATAGGTTTTACCAATTCATATTTAGTATTAATAAAGGCTTGGAAGTTGACTATGTTTATTGAATACACTAATAGTTTGAGTGACCATCTTGTAGAGGTAAGTTGAACGTGTTCTACGTAGAATTGAATAAGAAAATAAGCATGGAGATGATCTATAAGTCTCCAAGTATTATGAGAAAGTATTATTTGTCATATTTTACCAATTATCATATATGGGGACTCAAATATATATTGATTGTATTTTGATTGTATATGACCAATCTGAGTGATCATTTTGAGAGAGTTGATTTGAGTGCTTAGAGCTTGTGTTGGAATGTCTAAGGAACATGGAGGTATTGAAAATGTTGTAAAGGTTTCACCCATTGATCTAATCATATGTATATGTGAAATATTTGATTTTTTGCTTCAGAAGTTTGAGACTATGTTTTATGTGTTTCAAGGCCTAAAGAGTGAGAAGACCTAATTGGTAGGTTCAAGTGTTGAGTTGGTGTTCTAGGTGGAATGCACCCATGAGGAAATTATAAAGGGTATATTGGATATATTTTTGATGTGTTCAATAAAAATTTATAATCTTAAAGTGGCCCAAGGATTTGAATTTATAATGTATGGGTGAGTAGGACTAATTGTTTTAGGTCTCACCAAGACCTAATGGTGGTTTAGGGCTAATGAGGTAATGACCAACCTATGAAGAGTGTGGTTCTCACATATAACATGTGAATGGATATATTTAAGTATTTTTAAAATATGTAAATCATCTTTTTCAACCAAGATGAGTTAAAGGAAGAGTGTGGTATAAGCACAAGGTTTAATTGGACTAATTTAGTTTGTTGTATGAGTATATGAACAAAAGATTTGTGAAAGTTGTGAGAGCCTTGTGGATGACTTGAGAAGTATATCAGAGTTTGGATTACATGTATTTTCTTGTGTTCATAATTCTAATTTTCAATTTATAGGTTTGATGCATGAGAATAAGTGTTGCGTAGATTGATCCAAAAGGTGGTTTTAGATGCCTTGCTTGTGTGTAAAGATTTGATTGAGTGATGGTGAAAAGTGTAAAAATATTGAAAAAATTAACATAAGATAAATGTAATGTTGGTATTCATCTATATGGATATCAATGGTGTGGTTCGATTAAAATAGTCAATGTGCTCAGAAGGCAAATAGTGATACCAAGTGGCACGATCATGGGAGTACAGATCTAAGATCAATAGTGAGCGATGCAAGGCTAAATTCAAGAGAATTATAAGGAGATTAAAAAAGTGTATTTTTAAAAATTTACTAGGGGATATGAGATAATGATAAAGTTTCTATTGTTGATCATTTACATAGTGACCATTGGAATTTAAATATTCAAATTAATGAAGGAAAACCAGTCTATAGTTTTTGAGCTATATCTTTAGATCCAGGATGAATTTCATGGTGGTGTAAAATCTAAAATTGTAAATTAATCAAAGTTAAATCAAAATACACTACGTATAAGGCTTTAATGTTTTTATAGTCAAATATATTGAGCTCCAAAGTTAACTATGTATTTGACCTTATTTTGTAAGTGACCAGAGAAGGATAATTGAGTTATTATTCATAGTGTCTTGATGTTTAAAGATTAAATAACTATTAGAGAGTGTTTTAGACTATATTATTACCATATATGTGGATTTTTGAGGTTTTAAAAATCTATATTTGGTATGAAAAAAGGATTTAAAGTTGACTGTGTTTATTGAATACACTGGCAGTTTGAGTGACCATTTTACAAAGGTAAGTTGAAGGTGTTAAGAGTATAATTGAAGAATAAAATGAGCACGGATATGTTATAAAAGTATTTAAGTATTATTATAAATCATTGGTTGTCATATTTTTCCCTTGATCAGATATAGAGAGTCAAAATAGCTTGACTATATTTTAACTGTATATGACTAGTTTGAGTGGTCATTTTGAAAGAGTTGATTTGAGTGCTTAAAGATTGTATTGGAATGTATAAGGCACGTGGAGGTTTTGAATAGGTCATAAAGGTTTCACCCATTTGATCTAATCATATTTCTATGTGAAATATTTTATCTTTTTATTTATAAGTTTAGGACTATGTTTTCTATGTTTGAAGGCCAACATATTAAAGAGACTTGATTGGTAGGTTCAAGTGTTGAGTTGGTGTTTCAAGTGGCATGGACCCATGAGGTAATTATAAAGGGTATATTAGAGTTAGGTTCGATGTGTTTAAATCATTAGTATAATCTAAAAAATTTCCAAGGAATTGAATTTTTACCGTATGGGTGAGTAGGCCTAATTATTTTAGGTCTCACCAAGACTTGATGGTGGTTTGGGGATAATGAGGTAATGACCAATATATGAAGAGTGTGGTTCTCACATAAAAAATGTGTATAGATCTATGTTAAGTATGGTTAAAATATGTAAATCATATTGGTTGACCAATATTATTTAAAGGTAGAGTGTAGTATAAGATAAGGTCTAATTGGACTAATTTCATTTGTTGTGCAAGTGATTATATGAGCAAAACATTTGTGTAAGTTGTGAGATCATTATGGATGTCTTGAGAGGCAGATCAGAGTGCATATTACATGTATGACCTTGTGGTCATAATTATAATGTCGAATTTATAGGTTTGATGCATGAGAATAAGAGGTGTGTAGATTGATCCAAAACGTGGTTTTGGATGCCTTGATTGTGTGTGAATATTTGACGGAGTGAAGAGGATTGAAGGAGGTTGTTTTGTAGGGTTTATCCATTAGATTTATAAGTAATCAGATTTTTGGAGTTTTTCATTTTATATATGTTGTGTTGGTTCTCAACATCTTGGTCAAGTTTGTGTTTGTCATCTTTAGGGGTTGATGTTCCTTGTGAAGTGGGCATTTTACTAAATTCTCATGTTTGTAATCATCTTATAGGACAAGTAGTCCATTTGTTTGTAGTATTGAGAGTGGGTTTTCTCCCACAATATAGTTTCCCACATAGATATTGTTTTATCTTGCTTATATTTCAAATTCATTGTTATGAGTGGGTTATTTGCTTCTTGATTACTTATGGTGTATGACTAAGGGTTTGAAGGATTTAGTTTTAAGTTTTAAAAAATATTAATTCACTAATTCACCCCCCCCTTATTGATTTTTCTTCTAACATATAGGTGTTTGGATTTGGTTTGGTAGACTTTGGAAAATTGATTTTCCATAAGTTGGAAATTTCCCTAGATTCTTAATATTTAGACACCTAGGCACTTCATAATGAACATACCAAATAGTAGAGCCTTATATTTGGCTCTATTATTTATACACTCAAATTCTAATTTTATCCCAAATGGCATAACTCACCCCTTAAAGGAAATGATAATGATTCTTACCCAATCTCTTAGGTGACACTTGGCCCCATCATAGTGTAGGGTCCACTAATCATGTGTAAGAGGGGGAGGTCATCAAGTAGAGTGTCTTGGTTTTCTGATATTTTAACCATTGTATATTAGGTCTAGCCATAGTTTATCCTTTCTAGTGCAAGACACAATGTGTGCTTCTTCTTTAGCTTTTAAATCTATGACTCTTATCATCCTAGTTTTACCTTAGACCCCCATCTAAAGATACACAATTGTGTTTACCACATTATAAGTGGAGGATTTGGCATCATGAGTTTTTACCAATGTATATTGGCTATGTTTAAAAGGGTGGCCTTAAAATTTACCTTATTATTTACCTTGAGTAACGTGTGATTGGTGGTTGGGAAAAGGGTCATGATACATTTTTAGGTTCTAATTCTAGGGAAAAATAGGATCGTTTATAAGGGTTTAGGTGTTTACATGCACACTCCCTAGGAACATATCCATAAATGTTTGCCTTTGATTTTTTAAGAGTCTTTGTATGAATTTTTTATATTCTTGATAGCTTTGAGGGTCATGGCATATGACTATATGTAAAAGGAAATATATATTGGGTTCGTAATCCTTAGGTCACATGTTTTTCCCTTATTGTATGAATCCATGTTGATTGTTATGTTGATAAGAACCTTGGTTATGGGATTATGGGTAATTTTCACCTTGTTTGTATTGGTTTTGGTTTTGGTTATGATATTACATATTATGAGGCAATGGTTAGTTGAAATCAACTGCATGAATGGTAGGAGGGGGTTTTGATTCCTGACCCTGATATTGTTAGCATTGTTGGTGTTATTTTTTAAGTGGATATTGACCATTATTTATAGGGTTTTATTTCTTGGCTTGATCGGTGATGCCATCGATGGTAGTGTTCCTATTATATTTTAGTAGCTTAGGACCTCGATTATTTATGGTTTTTGGGTTTGGGTTTGTATTTTTAGATCCCCCATTATTTTGGCTAGGAGTGATTATGTGCCCATCAATACCATAGGTCTATCAGCCACTGTCGATGGCTTCCTAGTTAATTCATAAGGCACACTCAAGGTCCTATTCATATGACTAGTATGGGAACTTCTAGATATATTCCCTTGTTTCTTTATTAAAGGAGTATAGAAAATATTACATAATTATTGTTGGTCCATGTTAGGTGCACTGATAGAGGAATACATGACCTACCACCATCTCATGATGAAATGGGAAGCTAATTTTTTGTATTATTATTTGATATATGACAAATCTCATATTAAAGTCTTTAGAAGTTTGTTCATGTTGAATTCCTTGATAAACTTAGCCATAAGTTAGTGGAAATAGTATGGATACCTTAGGGAGATGGTAGTACCAATCAAGTTTTATCCTCTAGAGAATATTGGGAAATATCTTCACTTCAACCCCATCCCAAGGTATGATCTCTCTCATGGCAGTAGCATAGGATTTTACATGTTCATTGGGATCCCCTTCCTTTAGGAATATTTAGTAGGGGTCATTTAATGACTCCTCATATTTTCACATTGAGGGGCTCCTTGAGGTATTCAGTGTAGGTTCCCATGTTAAATTCTATCATCATCATGGTGAGACTAGAATGAGGATGTGGGTTAGTATATGGGTCAGCCTAATAACCACTAGTAGGTGTGAAAGAAACTTGATAATGTGGTATAGAGTAGGTTAAGGAATAATTATTTGGTTGAATGTATTTTGAATACATGTGGAAGTACAGAGGGAACTTATGAGAAGTAGGAATCATCAAGGCTTAAAGTGGTAAAGTGTATGTGGTTTGTTGTAGTGGTACATGTAGACACCTAAAACTAGCCACAATTATCTTATGATTAAACTTCATATCTACTCTTACCAACCATGTCAAATTAATCTTCAGAATAATTAAACATCCCAAATTTACTTGTGCATCATTCATCAAATCTTAGAATCATGTTGAGACATCCCTAATTTGGGTATTCTATCATATGTAACAATAACCTCTCATGGATTCAACCCTAATCACCTTGTGATATCAAGCTATCAATTTGGCCTATGGACTTATTAAGTGGGGCACTTTCATACTTAAATAAATCTTGAAAGAGCTAAAAGGCTAATCTAAATTAATTATCTAACTAAATAAGATTAAATGCCTAGTTGAATTATCCATTTGTAATTAATGAATATCTAAAAATAGAAAATCCAAAAATCAAAATATTATAGCATTTAATCATTACCTTTATGAGTTGTCAATTTGAAAATATCTTAAAATATCTAATTTTGAGAGCCATGCTTAGAAATTACAAATCATAATTACTTGATAACTATTAACTCAACTAGAGTTAGTTTTAACTCACCTAAGTCTATTTTGAACCCATTCCAAGCCTAAACTCAATATTAACTCACCTTGGGTGAGAGTTAATTCTCAAGGCTATAAATACAAGGCCATACCTATTAATTTTTAATCTATTTTGATGTAAATTTATTATGATCAAATATCTTCAACAAGCTCTTTGATGTAGTGTTATAATTCCTAAATGCCTAGAAAGTAGTGTTACCATGCTCAAATATTAAGCCAAGCACATCAAAGCCAAGGTGCCAAGTAGAGAAGGAGTCAAGAAATTTCCATTGATAAAGACTTATTTATGCATAAGCTAATTAATACATTCAACAAAGCCATTTAGAGCTCTCAAAAAATATAAAAGAGATATGTCTTTTATGTTTTCATTTTGCTTTTATTTAGTTTTTATTACCTAAGTTCCCCCTAGTGTTAGGCTAGAGGTGTTAGGATCTTAGTGTGTTCATTTCATTTTTTTATGATACTAACACAAGACTAACCTCCCTTCTATGTCAAATTCCAAGTTCACATGTTGGCATTCCTAGTGGGACTCCCAATGATCCCATATAACTAAGGAGGATGATATGTTACTTTTAGTTTTGCTAATGGATTCTTACAAATTTTCAAAATTTGAGTTTTTAGTTTTTTTTTCATGTATTTCTATTTTTAGCAACTCACAGGGTGTAGGTGATTGACGTTGATTTATTTCAAATTTTGACAGAGATCAATGTTAATTATCCCAAATTGATGTCGATTACTATAACAAACATTGATCCTTGTGCAAAAGCAAAAAAAAAAGAACCCAATAAAAATGTGATTAACAAAGGTTTTCTTGATTTTTTTTATTCTTATTATGTGTCTAAGAGCTACATATTGTTCATCTAACCATTCATTTATAAGATCTAGTGATACTTGTTCATTTTAAGCTCATTTTACTAAAAATCTTTTTTTGAAAAACATATTGTGCTTTCCTATGTTTTTTTTAATAATCGACATCAGTCCATATGTGGAGTGATTGATGTCAATCTTTGTAGACTGGCGTTGATACCTGTGTGAATCGATTGGCATTGATCTCTTTGGATTGACATCGATCCTTATATGGATCAATGTTGATCTCTTTGAGACACAAAAGACAAGAAACTTAAGAGATAATTTTGAAATGTTATTTTCTCACTCACTTTTGGGCTTCTAATTAGGTAAACCCTCTAACAAATTATAGGTCCTAAGGTGGAAAAAGCCAAGTTTGAACATGATTAAATCTTTCACACTTTGTATTTTTTGCTTAAAATAAACTTAGTTCTTTTCATGCCTTAGTTTTTTTTAAATTTCTTTTGAAATTTGTCAAAAAACTAATGCCAAGAGGCTCAAATTTCATAACATAGTTTGTTTTGGTGCACTAAAATGAACTTTCACATTTAGTTACATTACTCTTAAGAGTTATTCATTTTATGATTATTTTTTTTAAGTTGTTTATTTTAGAAAAATTAGTGATGTGTGTATGTTCTCCCCCCATCCCTTTTAGGGAAATCAGGAGACTAAAAACATTCATTTTTTGCCTTTGTTGCTTTAGTCCAAAAGCATGAAAAGAAATTTGTTAAGGCCCTCCCCAAAGTTATAGGGTTTGGAAGACCCCAAAATGACCCTAAAATCTTTTCACTTGTATTTATTTCATGCAATTTAGCTTGTGAAAGGGAGTTCATCACCTCTTCATGGGTTATTTAGGGAAGCGTTGACTTAGGAATTCATCTCCTAACATCGTTTCAACCCCACTCATGGTGGGGTATACAAATTGAGTTGGTGAATTTTTGGGATGGTAGTTTGAGAAGTTAAACTACCTTTGTTAGTGATTATTGCCCTTAGAATGTATGATCAACTCAAACATCACACTACACTAAACAAGTGATGGATGTAGTGGTTGTAAAAATGATAAGACCTTTTCATAATAATCTAGTTGAAATAGATCTAACTGACATGAGCATATCTTATGTTGGATACAATTAGGACCATCTAGAAATGAGTGAAAAATGATAGTTTAAAATAACCCCACTTGTTGTGGACATATTATTGATATAAGGCAAGTAGCTCAAAGTTTCATGTCACAATACAAACTCTTGAGAGAATAGAGGACCTAAAACCCCACTTTTCATGTACTTTTAAATTTTTTATTAACAATTAAAATCTTCTCAAGAGTGAGTATATTGACAAAATTTGATAGCACTATGCAACCTTGTCATTTTTAGGATTTAGGGTGTAACACTTAGGTGTTTGTTTCATTTTATCCTTTTCTTACTTGGTCTTGAGTCTAAACTATTTATTTTTCATACCACATCAAAATGAGTCTTGTTCATACATCACTCCTTTATTTAAGGATGTGTTACGTTACCCATTTGACATTATGAATTTACCTTGGTCTTTTTATCAACCTTTTTTTATTTGTCATTTGATTGAAAAAAGTGTCATTACATTGACCAATTCATTTTGAATCTTGTGCCTTTAAGTTTTCAAACAAACCTCTGATCATACCTTTAGAGTTTAATAACATTGTTATGCTACTCAAAATCATTTCAAAGACTTGTTTCCCTTACATACAAATTCTAGTTTCAAAATCAATCCACGTGTGCCATTTGGATCTATAACTTTTACCATTATGTTGTTCAATTTTGTCTAGTTTGTTGTTTTTTTAAAGAAGCCTAGTTTTAGAAATTGAGTTTTTAATTAACCTTGACAAATTTCAAATTCAAACATTGATTGTTTTTTTCCTATGCCTTGTGTAATTTTTTCTTAGACATCGATCTTACTCTTTTGGATTGTGTAACTTAGGTTAATTCCTTATGCAATTTGAAAACTATTGTTTGTGCCTATATTTGGGAGAAATAACCTATATTCCATATGCTTATTATTTAATTCATTATACCAACTGACCAACTTCATGTTTAAATCCAAATGCCTTGTTTATGTCATAGTTTTTCATTTTTTCTAGATTAAATATCATACCTTGTTTTGTTTAAAGTCTAGATTTTGTGCCTTTTCCAAAAGACATAGCATATGCCTATTTTGAGCCTAGATTTTATGCCTTCTCCAAAAGACCTAGAAAAAAAAATTCTTATACTAGATTTGTTTGAAACACTTTACACTTAAAGTTTGGCATTCTAATTTTTATTCATGTACTTGACCTTTTTATGTAAGACATTTGACATTAGACTATTTTAGACCATGTTTTAGCATATACACTTTATATTCCTTAGACCAAGTTATACTATGTTTGGACCATTTGTCTTTTGGACCTTATTTTTAAGATTTTATAGAACTCTAGGCCTTTTTTTGAAACATTTATCATTAACTCGGATATGTCTCATTACATTCATAGTGGAGCCATATATAATTTAGGTTATGATAATGTAGTCACATATGTTGACTTTCTTTAATACCCATAATGGGATGATGTTGTTTGTGAGGTGGATCCTTATCCTCCTTAAAATACTCAATCTAGGGAACAAAGTTGAGATCCTTAAGAGAAGTATGCAATGATACCTTATTTGGGCCAATTAATGTGCCAATTTTTCCCTATCATCACTCATGGTACATGATCCCCCACCTATACCTTTAACCCTCCTTCAAATTATGTGAGTAACTAAGCTCCATAGCATCTAAAGATTACCATATCAGGAACTCATCTTTTGGCTTATGATAGCAACCAAGCTTCTTAATGTCATACCATTTCTATTCTAGGACCTCATCCTTTAGTTTGTATAATTAATTAAGATTCGTAATGCCCTACCATTTCTATTCTAGGCCCACATCCTTTAGATTTTGAGAACAACCAAGCTTTTCAATGCCCTACCATTACCATTCTAGGACCTCATCCTTTGTCTTGTGTGAGCAACCAAGCTTCACAACACCCTACCATTACCATTCCAAGCCCTTATATTTGGCTCATGATAGTAACTAATATTTTTAATGCCCTACCATTACCATTATAGGCCCTTCTAAGAATAGTAGCTCATTATCCCAACAAAGTTATGTAAACATGACTAGACGAGTCATAGTTACCATCCTAGGTCAGCAACCAACCTTTGTTAAGCCCATCATAGATAAGCCTATCATTACCCAAGTATTGAGACCAACACCTCCTATCCTTATTTTTTGAAAGGAGGACCCCTATATTTATTTCTAGAAAGTCTCTATTCTGGATTGAATGTGAAGAGTTGTCTTATTTTGGATTTTAAAAACAAATCAATTTTAAAAAGGGAACATGTGCTTTGATGTATTTGATCATGTTTGTGTTTCATGGTTCAAAATTGCTAATAATTATCTTCAAGGTGATTAGTTACAGGTTCTATGGAAGAAACTAGGATTCTTAAGGAACAAACCCTAAATGTGGTTTGAATTTGAATATTCACGAAAAATACTAGTAGGAAATTTTATTTCCTTTTGATTAAATGATCCTCAGTCTAGCTTTATATTAAGATTAAAATATGTTTTTTCTTTAAAAATATGACCGAATATTAATATAAAACCTTATGGTAAACTTTATACACAATTGGGTATTAATTTAAATCTTATGCTCTTTTACAAATCTAATAGTAATTGCTTATTTGTTAGATGGTATGACAAGCTTGAAGTCTTTTAAAAAGGACATGCAGTTAATGATTTGGGGCTAGTGAATATCTAATAGTGATCATTTGCTCAGAGAATTTGATCTAATGGTGTGAATTAAGTCTGGCACCCAAAAGGATGTTAATAGATATTAACCACTTGGGACTTGATCTGATGGTTCACATTGCCTTAGAGATTATAATCTAATGGTTTGCATCAACCCAAAAGCTTCAAGATCTCCTCAAGGATTTACGTGTGTCACTCGTTCATTGGACCAAAAAAAATTATGCCTTAAAATTAATAGGTTCACTCCCATCATTTGATGTTTGTGAGGATGTATTTTATGAGACCAAACCTATAAAAATTAACATGAGACAAAAAGATTTCATTTTCTTAAATTTGATAGGTTCACCCCCATCATTTGAAATCTATGAGGATGTATTTGATGGGACTGAACCCATCAAATTTAAACTAAATAATCCTGGAAGCCTCAAGATCTCTTGAAGGCTTTACGTGTGGAACTCATTCATTAGACCAAAAAAATCTATTGTCTTAAATTTGATAGGTTTACTTTCATCATTTGACGTCTGTGAGGATGTATTTGGCATGACCGAACCTATCGAATTTAATCTAGACAATCCTCAAAGCCTTAAGAATTCTCAAGGGCTTTGCACGTGGCATTCATTTATTGGATCAATAAATTCCACTATCTTAAATTTGATAGGTTCATTCCCATCATTTGAAATCTATGAGGATGTGTTTTATGTGACCAAACCCATCAAATTTAACTTAGACAATTTTTAAAGCATAATCAAATGGGGAATTTCTAAAAACCTTTTAAGAAATTCCTATATTTTTATGAAGATAAGCTTAGTATATAAATATTTTAGCCTAACTCTTTTTGTGTTTTTTAAACATAAAATTTTAAATGAAATTTTTAAACCTAAGATTTATATGATCATGTAACTGATTAAAATGTAAGTATATTTTAGGATCCAATGGTGATCACTTGTTTGTTGGATTTGATCCAATGATGTGTCAAACCTGAAGCCTTTTAACAAAAGCATGTAGTTAATGATTTGTCCCTAGCTAAGATCTAATGGTGATCTCTTGCTCACTAGATTTGATCTAATAGTGAGATGAAGTTGAGGAATTTTCAAAGGCCTCACAAGCTTGACACATGGCATAATCAATAAGCTCAAAGATCAAGAACCAATGAAATTTAAGAACTTGAATTTAGCTTTTCAAAGTAACATAAAGGGGAATTTTGAAAACCAATGGTCACTCTTCAAATGGTATTTATGAAATTTTCCATGAAAGGCATGGAACCCTACCACATAAGCATGGAGGATCAAAAAGAAAGATATCTCATGATTGAAAACAAGAAGACATGATAGTAAGGTTCTATCATATCTAAGACATGTATGAGATCAAAGTTGGATGTTTTGGTCATTAAATCCAAAAACCCTAAACCCTCTATAAATAAGGCTAGATTTAGTTCAATTGATTATGTGACACTTGAGATAATTGTGAAATAAATCTAGAGAAAGTGCTTTCGTAAGAACTTTGATAGCTTTGCAACTATAATACAGTGTTATCAATGGCAGCAGGCAGGCAACAGATGAAGATTGAAGCATAACTTTATCTAACTTTAGATAGTGAAGGAAGGGTCTTTAGAGACATAGAATTAGATTTAACAACCTTGAATATGCATGAAATCAGAAATTAGTCTAAATTATTTTTATTTATAGAGGAATTATAACTAGTTTCCTAGGAAGAAAAGAGGAATGCTTTAGTGTTCCAAAGATACAAATATTTAATATCAATTTAAATGGAAGGCCTTCATCATGTAGCTATTAAACTAGAGGTAATTCATTACATTGATCTTCTTATTCTTATTTTTGTTGACTAAAAAATAGATTGAGAATGGATTATTCATGAAGAAAGTATCAATAAAGTTGCATTCATAGCTCCCATGGCCTTTAAGACTTATTATAAGCTCCCTTTGCCTCATGTTGATCTCCCTTCCTTGAGAGAATGGATAAATTCCCAAAACCTAGATATAGTCCTCTCACCTTGGTTAATCCAAGGTTCCCATGTTTCAGGACCTCAAATGGTGAGATTCCTATTTCCCAATTTAGGGAAGGTGTTAGGGTAGCTATGAATTTACTAAAAAGAGCCTTTGGTGCCTCTTTTATTACTTATTTAAGTACGGTTTGGGTATCCTATGTCCATTTCATGTTGGAGTAGAACATAACCCCTCCTATTAGAGACTTAATAAGTTTCTTCTTGGCCAGACAATTTACAAAAATCAAAAGAAAGACTTCCAAGCAATTTTTTGTGATGTCTTTCCTCTTGGATGCACTCCTAGCCTTTATTAATTTCCCTAGCATTCAAAATTGGTCCCCTTATTTTATATCTACCATTACCCATCATTACTCCAAATTACATATTTTCAAATATAGAAATCACATGCAGTTCATATGTGATGGTATCTTCCTAATCATTTTTAAAGCAATCACTAGTGTCCCTATGCCTAGGCTTCATCCTCAAATCAAAAGACAAGTAGAGACCATGGGGGATGTGTGGTTCTATCTAGATTGCACTATAATAAGGATAGAGGGAATCATGGTCTAACCATATAGATTACCTATATATGTTCCCAATAAGCTTGTAGAGCAATAAATTGCTTATCAAATCATCTAGGGAATGTATTGGCACTGCAAGAAGAATAAGAAAGCTCAGGTTCATCCCTTTCCACTAGACATTGGTAGAATTATAATAAAGGATTGGAAAAAGCTAGAGATCATGGTGGTACATAGGAACTCTTTTGATTTCCAACTACATGATCTTAAGATGTGGGACCCAAATAATAGAGTGGCTAACCATATTCAGGATCAAAAGGTCCCAAAGGCCAAACATCAACTAGGTGTGGGAGATGGAATTTACACAAAGGCAAGGAACTTTGAAGAAGTCTTGTCTAGGGTTAAAAACTACAACATAAATTTAGAACATAGGCTAGTCAGGGATAATAAACCTTTACGATAGATATGGTAGTTATAGCCTTTATAGTATCACTTGTTTCTAGGACCATCTAGGACTACACATCAAGAACCACCTATTGAGGGACAATCTTTTGAGCCTCAGTATGGAGAATTAACAAAATCATCTCAAATTAGGCAACTTGAAGATGTAGAGGGAAAAGGTAAATCTATAATTGAATAGTCTAGCATTGAGCATAGACGTGGTGAAGGTCCCCAAATTTAGGCATCCCCACCAAGGCCTTCTTCCCCAATAGAGGTTATTAGCATGATTGATTTGAAAAATAGAGAAATAGTAAAAAGTGCCCTTATTAATATCATAGCTTCTTATGGTTTGAATAAGGAAGAAGATCCATGTGAGGAAGTAGGCAAGCATTGGATCCATTGGGTAGTGGAAACAGATAGGTAGAATTATCTTGATTTCCTCTAACTTCAAGAAAGAGGCCTAGGTTAAATTTCACTCACCTTACTAGTGAAATAAACCTATTCAGTGATGAGAATCCTATTTATGGACCAGCCATTTTTTATTTGTTTGTTTATAAGAAGTTAGAAGAAATCCCATCTCTTTCTCCTTCACTAGCTTTGACTCAAGTGTACATAGGTGTTTAAGATAATGTCAAGCCTTGGATTCATGATATGTTAAACAAACAAGTAAAGAGAAGCAGCCAGATTCTTCACAACAAGTAAATCGAATGATTTGGTACCCTAAGAACCTCTAGGAGTTCAAATGTAGAGATTTTTGAATAACCATAGGTGAAAGAACTTGACCCTTAGGTCCAATTTAATCTAGATACATCAACTCTTGAGAGAGTAGAGACAAATAAAATTATGTTGGTACTAAGGAGTTAACCTTTTAGAAGGTGAAACCATTTTTAGGTTTAACTCCTATTCTAAGGTAGGTAGCAGGGGAGCATCCTATTTTTCAAGAGGATGTAGCTAGTATGGTAATAGCCCAGTTAATAATGACCTTTGATAGAGTTCAAGGAATGAAGCAGAGGATTCTAAACTTGGAGAAAGAAAAACAAGATTTAGAAGCTCAAGTCCTCCTTCCAATTCTTAAGGATGTATTGCAATAATTAAATGTATCATTGATGGATGCATTCAATAATTTAAAAAGAATCAAGTCTAGATTTAGTGCTTTAGACCATCAAGCTGAGATGTCACAAGCCTTAATCACTCAATGGCAAAATTCTCAAGCTCAGAAAGAGGAGCTCATCAAGGTACATAAGACAAAGCAGGCATTGGATTTCAAGATTATCAAACTTAAACATCCGGTCATCTTTATGGTAGTTTTGATGGATAAACAAGAGGATTTGATCACCTGGAGTAATGATGTTAAGGACTTCATCAAGAGAAACATAGACTTGGTCAACTGGATTGAGAAACTTCTATGGAATCTATTAGATAACCCTTCTCAAACCACTACTATAGGCCTAATCGATGATGAAGAATTTAAGCAAAGGGTTGGTACTCACATTCAAAGCATCAAAGATAGCAAAGGTCATTTAGATATGGACAAGTATAAGACCTTTAGACAATTATTTTTGTAGGGAATAAAATTTCAAAAGCATAATGTATCAAGGAACTTGTATCTTAGGTAGATAGTGAATTTGACAAGTTAGCAGATAAAGAAGAGGATTGTCTAATGAAGCCTGGGGTGGATTTTGATCTTATCAAGGAATAATACACCAAGGTGAATGACTTCCTCAGATAGGGCTAATTAAAGGGCCCACCAATGAAATTTTTAAGATAATTTTCTTTTTATAAAGTATATGCTAGTCTGTTAGCATATACTCTTTCTTGTCACATTGACATGTGACCTTCCATATTGTATCTTTATATTAAGGACAGCTATCCTTATTCACATGTTGATAATTTGAAAGTTAACTAGTTAACCACCTATTTTTCTTATAAATAGGTATATGGTTACCATTTTTAAAGGAGATTTTTTGAGTTATTGATACTAGGAGCATTTAATACAACTAAGTAATTCTAGAAATATTGTCTAGATAGTTTTTTCAAATGTCTATACTATCTCTCAGTTGTGGAAATTAATCTTGAATTTGAATGATTCTTCTTATTTTGAGTCACATTCTTTATCATATGGTAGTTAATTTATGTTTAATGCTAGATTAATTGTAAAGATTTCAAGTATACTTCATTTTATTTGCTTTGCATTTGGATGTACTTATGTTATTTAGATCATAATAGCAAATTTTTAAAGTAAACTTGGTTCTTACTTATGATTCATACTATTCCTTTGAATCTTGCCTGATTTGTGATATAATTTGAGTTAATGCTATTTTATAACATAAATTGGTTTAATGTGTACTCAATGTAATTTGAATCTTGTCATAATATTTGATATGAAAACTTGTAATCAAATCTCTTTCTTCTCTACCCTTTCTTTTTCTTATTTTTATCAAGATTCACTCTAGCTTAAAGATCATTGTTAATAATCATTTAGTTTAACTTTTGAGTCCTTGAAATTATTAAGTATTCAAATTGTGTAGACCCTAGTGGTTCCCAACCACTAAATCAAATAAATATTATGGACAGTTTTCATACTTTGCTTCTATTTCACCACAAACAATCATTGAATAGTCACAAACTGCAACTCATGCCATGGATTCTCAGAATCCTAAAATGAGAAGTGTTCTTCAACACTAAGAGCACCTGTGGTATAGTTTGAAGCATCAATAGGAGAAGCTCTATTGATGTTATAATGAGGGCCTCATTGAATATAATTAATATCTTTCTCATATATTTGATTAAATATATCTACATTTTACATGATTATGTTTCTTTTAGCATAAATTATGTAAAGATTGATGACCTTTGTGGAAATATGGCCTTTTTTGCTAAGAATTTATTAGTATTTAGAGTTAGTATTGTTTATTTTATTCAAAATTGACAATTCTTTGATAATAAGAGGTTTATTTGAGTCATAAGTTGTAAAGATTGGTCATATTTACATAATTCAATACATCTTTGCACTTGCTTAGTTAAAGATTGATGTCCTTTGTCTTTTTATTAAAAAAAATTTGCAAATTAAGCTCAGTGTGCATATTATTTATTCTTTATTTTGAAATTAATGTGTTACACCATGTTTTAAAATAGGATGCTTAATCTTCGAGCTAGAATTACTAAGGATTAGGACTAGATCACATTCAAAGACTAGAGAACCCTTGCTCGAACTTGAAATTCATAGAAGGACTAGAAAAGATAGAGGAAGATGTAGGTATTCTAAATATTTATCATCATCACCTTTGCAAGGATTTTTTGTGTTTGATATTCATCTAAGCATGGCATGGATTGGAAGTTCCCTTATCAATATACCAAGTGTAATTCATGATTTACCACATAATCCTAAAAAATATTTTCCAATATTTAGTCCAACTGGTATTACGACTGCTGAAAAACATGTTAAGTCTTTCAAATCTACATTAATATTATTAAATGTTCTTCATGAATATGTATCTTTTAGGTTTTCCCCATTTACATTTAAAGATATTGCATATGAATGGTTCCTTAATTTGCCTTACAATTGTATTATTTCATGGAATAACTTTGACACAATATTCATTGATCAATTTGGAAAGAACATAAGCCCTTGTGTCATATATCATCAATTTAAAACTATTAAGAGAGATACAAGTGAACCTATTAGGTCCTTTCATGCTAGGTTCCAAAAAATGTTTAGCCGGACCATGGATCCATATAAACCTAATGAAGATTTGTCTTTAGAGGTTTATAAAGATGTTGTTGACCCCATGACTTTTGTGTTTCTAAAGAGAGCCCTTCCACTTATTATCACATTAGCTCAAGCATATTCTAAAGTAGTGGTTATTAGCAACCAAATGCAACCCCAAGGACAGATGGCTTATTCTATCCCAAATGTTAATCCTCAAATGTCTACATTAAACCTTTTCCCAAATAATAATCAAAATAATCTATCATTAAACTAATTTCTTGCTTTAAATGTGTTGCCTACTAGTCATGCTATTTATTAATCCATTAAGTTACCAATGGATTTCATGACAATGACCAAAAGGCTTTAGTGCCTGTCAATAGCATTAATAGTAACCAAGGTCAAAATACTGAGGTTCCAAAAAATGAGAATGAGTCTATATTGAAAATTGTATAGAAGCTTAGCACTAATTTTCTACAATTGCAAAAACAAGTTGGTAATGTTAATGACAATTCTGGAAGGAACTTCACTTTTCAAAAGTTTAATAGCCTAGGAATAGGTTTTAGAATGATAGTTTCTATAATAACAAAGATAATAATCCTTTTCTTAGTGCAAATAATATGGATATAAACCTCATTGATATTGTCTTACCAAATTATTATAGGGTGCATGCTACTTTTGAGCATGGTGAGATTGATTGCATTGAGTTTTTTAAAGCTTTTCAAGCTTTTCAAGAAGAACATGACACATTTGAAGTGGTTCCAAACAAAGATGTTGCTACAAATTCTTTTGAATCTAAACCATCTGACCAAGTGCATATGGTGGAAACTTTTCAATTCCCTTTTCAAGAGGATAATAAGCCTAAAAATATTCCTGAGGATATTCAAACATTCCAATAATTATTAAAGACATATCCTCTGAGAAATAGGGAACAAAAATAACCATTGACTACCTCTACCCCTCCTAACAATTATGGAACCTGTCTAGACATTATATCAAAGAATAATCCTGAACCTCCTAGAGGAATTTCTTCTAAGCTAATTGTTGATCCTCCAAGCAAAACTGGCTACAATATTATGGAGGATATGAAAAGGATTAAAGCCAATATCACTTTGCATGAGTTAACTTAGATCATAGAACAAAGAGACTTACTCTTAGCATCTTTGTCCAAGAAAATTGGGAAACCCCCTAATAATGATAGTGCAAATGCAATTACTCAAGTAATCAAAGCAAATTCTCCACCTTTTTTACTAACAGTCAGGATATTGGGAAGAATGTTCATAATTGTCTTTTAGATTTTAGATCTTCAACCAACATTATGCCTACTAGGATATGTGAAAAACTTAGGTTAACGCCAATCAAGTATGATAGGGTAGTCACTCAATTGGATAAATCCATAGTTCAAGTTATAGGAGAATTATTGAATGTGTATATACAGTTAGCTAGTGAACTAAGGGTTTAGTAATTTATTGATATCCAAGTAGTATAAATACCTAGTGCTTATGAATTGCTTTTGAGTAGAGAATGGACTAAAACTTTAAATGGCTATATGTCTACTAATTGCTCACACTTATGGCTTCCTTGGAAAGGTGTGCCAAATCAAATAAGAGTGGAAAGGGAACCTCAAATGAAACACATGATAACAGAGTATAATGTTGTTAATGAAAGTTTAAATTTCCTAGATTTTGATTTGGGAGTTTTCACTTTATAAATTAAAAAAGAACTAATTTCTAAGAGTTCTCCTTAAATTCTTGGTTCGTAGAAGTTATATATTGATGGTGCCAAGTGTAAATGAGGATCAGGAGCTGGTATTGTATTGATAGATCTTTCAGAAAAGTAATACCATGTAACTTATAAGTTAAAATTCCCTTACACCAATAATTTAGCTGATTATGAGGCCCTCATACCTGTATTGCAGTTTGCCATTAAACACAAAGTTAAGGATCTCCTTATCTATAGAGACTCTGATCTTGTGGTTAATCAAGTAAGGAGTAAATATCAGTGTTAATTGTCTTACTTAAAAAGATATAAATTTCAGCTGTGAGACTTGATCAAACCTTTTGATGCCTTCAACATCTTAGTTGTTCCAAGAAAATAAAACAAATCTATGGATGACTTTTCCTCTACTGCAACTAGCCTCATGCCTAATCATGATTCTCTAAGCATTAGTATTGAGCTAGTACCATGTCCTTTAGTTCCTGATAATGTAAATCATTTCCAAGTTTTTAATGATCATCAATAAATCATAGATTTATTGACTAATTATAGAGCTTTTTAAGCTCACATTATTGATGAAATTAATGAAACTTCTCATGAGAAAGAACTTAATGATAAAATCATATAATTAAGTGATGATAAGATACCAAATGGGATGATTTCATTGTAAAGACTATTTGATCTTGATAAGATTTTTGAGGCAACTAAATAACCTAAGGTAAATGGTAGATATTATCATGTGACAAACCTTGGTCCACATGATTAGCCCCAAATGATGAATATAGGGAAGGCTTGCACTGAAATGGAAAATAGAAAATCTAGAGAGTTGCTTATAAAATACAAGGATATAAATGCTTGGTCTTATGAAGATTTGAAAATATTTGATCCAAGGGTCATTACTCATACTATACCTCTTCAAAAGCGTTGTAAACCCTTTAGATAGAAGCAAAGGCCAGTCAACCCTATTTTATAACCTATGATTTTTAAAGAACTCAAAGCTATTAGATGCAAGGATAGCATTTCCTAGTATACATTCCACTTGGGTGGAAAACCTAGTCCCAATAAAAAAAGATGGAGAAATATGATTTTGCACATATTTTAGGAATCTGAATAGAGCATCTAAAAAGGATAATTATCCTTTACCTTCTCTAGACTAGGTTATCCAAACTATTTTAGGATCTTTTGTGATGTCATTTTTTGATGGATTTTATAGATATAACCAAGTGCTTATTGCTCCAGAGGATAGGGTGAAAAAATCTTTTACTACTAAATGGGGAACATATGCTTACAAGAGAATGCCTTTTGGATTAATTAATATATGGGAAACTTTTCAAAGGGCCATGGATCATGCTTTCCAAGATTTAGTGGGAAAGTGTATCATCATATATATGGATGATCTTACAGTATTTTTTATAAATAGAGAGGAACATTTCATACATTTAAGATGAGTATTTGATAGATACAAAAAGTATGGTATATCTCTTAATCCCAAGAAAAGTATATTCTATGTCACTGAAGGAAAATTATTGGGACATGTCATTACCAAAAATGGGATTTATATATATCTTGATAAAGTAGAGGCCATTTCTAAAATCGGGTTTCCCAATAGCTGAAAAGAACCTAAGTCATTCTTTGGCAAGATTAACTTTGTGTTGAAGTTTATTTCAGGCTTTGCTAAGATTGTCAAACCTTTAAATGATATGCTTAAGAAACATGCTATAAATTCTTGGAATGAAGAATCTAGGAAGACCTTCATTGACATTAAGAAGGTAATCACTAAAGCTCCAGTCCTCATAAGTCTTGATTTCTCAAAATATTTATCTATATTCATTTGCTTCTAAGCATACTATAGCTGCAGTGTTAACTTAAAAGGTTGATGAAAATGATCATCCCATAGCTTTCATGAGCACCAACTTCAAAAATTTAGAAGTGAATCATTTTATAATTGATAAGCAAGCTCAAGCATTGGTAAAGGCAGTAAACAAATTTAGACATTACCTCCTTATAAATAAGGTACATGCCATATTATCTTATCCTACTACAAAGCTTATATTGAGTTAGAATGAGCTTGGAGAAAGAAGAGGCAAGTGGATGGTAATTCTATAAGAATATGATAAACAGATGAAAATATCCAAATTAGTGAAATGTCAAGGTTTAGTTTATATGATCGCTAGTATTGATCGAAAATTCCATGTCATTCAAATAGATCAATAAAACTTCCAACCTAATGAGTGGTATGACTCTATTATCTATTTACTTGTCAATGGTGTTTGTCCCCCAAGATTTATAAGAGAATAAAAGAGAGAATTGAGGATCAAAGTAGATCATTACCTCATCAGGAATGGAGTCTTGTTTAGGAGGAACTTTGAGGGAATTTATCTAAAATATTTGTCCAAGGAAGAAGCAGCTTGGATTATGACTACTTTCCATGAGAAGATAGGAAGTGGACACCCTTCAGGAAGAACCATAGCTCACAAGATTGTCAAGGCTAGATATTATTGTCCCACCCTCTTCAAATATGCATATAATCAGGTAAGGTAATGTCATTCATACCAAATTTTTAGCACAAAGGAGACAAAGGCAGCCATGCCTTTACAACCTGTGATGGTGGATAAACCTTTTGCATAATGGGGATTAGACTTTGTGGGAGTAATAAACCTAAATTATTCTAAAGGTCATAAGTATGTCCTAATGCTATGGATTATTATACTAGGTGGATTGAGGTAGTAGCCACTAAGTAATGCAAAATAAAGGAGGTGATCAATTTCCTAGAGGATATTTGTACTAGATTTGGAACCCTAATTTCTTTGGTTTATGACAATGGATCTACATTCATTTATATTTAAATGATGGAATGGGATTATGACCAAGGCATTTCACTAAAGTTTTATTCTAATCAATACCCTCAAGGAAATGGTGTTCTAAATCCACAAATAAAAATTTGATAAAAGATATCAAATAATCTATTGAAGATAGACCTAGAACATGGCATAAACTTCATAAGTTTGAATTATGTGCAGATAGAATTAGGATCAAACAAGCTCTAAAGGCCTCACCATTTTTATTGTTATATGGTCAAGAACCCATCTTTCCCATAACCTTGAAGTTGCCTATGTTCACATTCATGTAGGAATACATGGAAGATAGTCAAGAACTTGCTAATTCTTGGTTGTTAGACATTATTCAAATGGAAGATGTCAGAGAAAAGGCATTTATAGACTTCATTAGGCACAAATCAAAGATATAAAGTAAAGGTGTTTAGGCAAGGAGATCTATTCCTTCTTTGAGACAAAGCATTAGAATCTAAAGGTGAACATGGTAAATTCACCCCTTTATGGATTGGTCCATACCAAATTGCAAAAATCTTGGGCAAAAATACATTCAAGTTGAAAGATCTCCAAGGAGTAGAGTTTACACTACCTACTAATGGACAATACCTCAAACATTACTTTGTTACTGTCCCATTTGGGGTCTTCATGGAATAAATGTGTAAGATTATTAAAGTTAGAGTAGGTAGGCTAGTTAGTTCATTTTCTTGCTTTGTTTTGTTTTTTCCTTTTCTTGTTGGGTTTGTATATATTTATTTGTTTTCCTTTCTTGTTTGGTGGTATTCCTTTGTTGTGGTGTAATCTTGTGATATTATTGTTGATTTATAAATTTCTCAAGAGAGTGTGGATGAATTTTATAAAAGCTGAACATCAATAAAGTATCATGAAGAAACCAATGGCACTGGTATAGATTGGTATATGAACTCAATGTCTTAAAAAGATTTAAATCTTATTCTAAATTAAAAATTGGTTTTAAGAATATCCATATGTATATGATGTGAATTTAGTTTGTTAACTCATATTCATGCTTACACTTAAAACATATCCTTGTTATAAACTCAAGTTTCAATGAAAGGAGACTATCCTAAGGCTAAAATATTTGATCAAATCCCTAAACTTGGCTAATCTAGTTCCCAACCTTTATTGGAAGAAAAAAAATGATGATTAAAAAAAAACTTATTGTCAAATCAAAATATTTCGAAGCAAAGGTGATTTAGGTAATCTCCATTAGGGTTATAGGCACCTGGCTAGTAGTGAAGCAAGACCTTGAGTGGAACCAAAGGTATCTTTTTTGGGGCTATAGATGCCTAGTTGGTAGTAGAGCAATGCCCAAGCCTCCCTTGAACTAAGAGTTGTTATTCTCAAATAATATCTAAAATTCTCAAAATCAAATGCAATGGACCAAAAGGACATGAACCTAGACATTGTTTCTTAAAGTTCATAACAAATAGTAAGTGGAATCAAAGCACACACTACATGTTTATGTTCTAATATCTAAGTTCAGATTTTATACATAAGGAGATTATTTCAATCTAAGGTTGATTCAGGAAAGAGCATATTACTAAATGGGATATAGAGTTCATGTACAAGTTTAAAACTAGAGTCTTGTATTCTAACATATTGCTCTGTTGCCCCTGTGAGTCACCATTTATTGAGACCAACACCCCCCTATCTTTCTTTTTTGAAAGGAGGACCCCTGTGTTTGTTTCCAAAAAGTCTCTATTCTAGATTGAATGTGAAGAGTTCTCTCATCTTGGATTTTAAAGGAAAATCAATTTTAAAATGGGAACATGTGGTTTGATGTATTTGATCATGTTTGTGTTTCATTGTTCAAAATTGCTAATAATTGTCTTCAAGGTGATTAGTTGTAGTTTTCATGAAAGAAGCTAGGATTCCTAAGGAACAAAACCTATAGGGGGTTTGAATTTGAATATTCACAAAAAATACTAGTGGGAACTTTTATTTCCTTTTGATTAAATGATCTTAATTCTAACTTTATATTAAGCTTCAAATATGTTTTTTCTTTAAAAACATGATCTAATATTAATATAAAACCATAGGATAAATTTTATACATGATCGGGTATTAAATTAAAGCTTATGCTCTTTTATAGATCTAATGGTAATCACTTGTTCATTGGATTTGATCCAACATGTGACAAGCCCAAAGTCTTTTAAAAAGGACATAAAGTTAATGATTTGGGCCTAATGAATATCTAATGGTGATCATTTGCTCAGAGGATTTGATCTAATGGTGCAAATTAAATACAACACCAAAAAGGATGTTAATAGTTGTTAACCACTCGAGACTTCATCTGATGGTTCACATTGCCTCAAAGGTTCTAATCTAATGGTTCACATTAACCCAAAAGCTTCAAGATCTCTCAAAGTATTTATGCATGGCACTCATTCATTAGACCAAAAAAGTTTATTATCTTAAAATTGACAGGTTCGCTCCTATCATTTGATGTCTATGAGGACATATTTGATGAGACCAAACCTATCAAAATTATCATGAGACAAAAAGATTCCATTGTCTTAAATTTGACAGGTTCACCCCCATCATTTTATATTTGTGAAGATGTATTTGATGGGACTTAACTCATCAAATTAAAACTAAACAATCCTAGAAGCCTCAAGATCTCTTGAAGGCTTTACACATGGCACTCATTCATTAGACCAGAAAAGTCTATTATCTTAAATTTGTCAAGTTCTCTCCCATCATTTGACATTTGTAAGGATGTATTTGATGTGATTGAACCCATCAAATTTAACCCAGACAATCCTCGAAGCCTTGGGAATTTTTGAGGGCTTTGCACATGGCATTCATTTATTAGATCAATTAATTTTATTGTCTTAAATTTAATAGGTTCACTCCCATCATTTGACATCTACAAGGACATATTTTATGTGATCTAAACCATCAAATTTAACTTAGAAAATTTGTAAAGCCTAATCAAAGGGGGTATTTCTAAAAACCTTTTAATAAATTCTTAGATTTTTATGAAGATGAGCTTAGTATATAAAGATCTTAACCTAAGTCATTTTGTATTTTATAATCATAAAATTTTAAATTATGTTTTTAAACCTAAGATTTATATGATCATGTAATTAATTAAAAGGTAATCATCTTATAGGTTCCAATGGTGATCACTTGTTCATTGGATTTGATCCAATGGTGCATCGAACATGAAGCCTTTTAAAAAAAACATGTGGTTAATAATCTAGGCCTAGCTAAGATCCAATGGTGATCACTTACTCATTGCATTTGATCCAATGGTGCGATGAAGTTGAGGACTTTTTAAAGGCCTCTTGAGCTTGACACATGGCACAATAAATAAGCTTAAAGATCAAGAACTAATGAAATGCAAGGACCTAGATTTATCTTTTCAAATCAATATAAAGGGGACTTTTGAAAACCAATGATCACTCTTCAAATGGCATGTATGAAATTTTCTATGAAAGCCATGGAACCGTACCATATAAGCTCCACGTAAGAATGGAGGATAAAAATGAAATATATCTCATGATTAAAATAGAGAAGACATGACAGTAAGGTTCTATCATATCTAAGACATGTATGAGATCAAATTTGGATGTTTTGGTCATTAAAGCCAAAAACCTTGAACCCTCTATGAAGAAGGCCAAAGTCAGTTCAATTGATTATACGACACTTAAGATAATTGTGAACTAAATCTAGAGCAAGTGCTTTAGTAATAAATTTGATAGATTTACAACTACAATATAGTGTTATCAATGGCAACGGGCAAGCAATAGATGAATATTGAAGTAGAACTTTATATAACTTTAGATAGTGAAGGAAGGGTCTTTAGAGACATAGAATTGGATTTAACAACTTTGAATGTGCATTAATCAAAAATTGGTTTGAATTATTTTATTCATAGAGGAGTTGCAACTATTTTCTCAAGAAGAAAAGAGGAATGTTTTAGTGTTCTAAAGATACAAGGATTTAGTATCAATTCAAATGGTAGGCCTTCATCATGCAGCTACTAAACCAAAGGTAATGCATTGCATTGATCTTATTATTCTTATTTTCATTGACTTCAAAATAGATGGATAATGGATTATTCATGAAGGAAGTATCAACAAAGGTGCATCCATAGCTCTCATCACCTTTGAGACTTATTATAATCTCCCTTTGCCTCATGTTAACCTCCCTTCCTTGAGAGAATGGATGAATTCCCAAAACTTAGATACATACCTCTCACCTTAGTTAATCCAAGATTCCCATGTTTTTAGGACCTCAAATGGTGAGATTCATATTGCCCAGTTTAGGGAAGGTGTTAGGGTAGCTATGTCTTTATTGAATAGAGCCTTTGGTTCCTCTTCTATTACTTATTTGAGTAAGGTTTGGGTATCCTATGTTCATTGCATGTTGGAGTGGAACATAACCCCTCCTATTGGAGACTTAATAAGTTTCTTCTTGGCCAAACAATTTACAGCAATCAAGAGAAAGACTTCCAAGTAATTATTTATGATGTCTTACCTCTTAGATGCACTCCTAGCCTTTATTAATTTCATTGACATTTGAAATTGGTCCCCTGATGGTAGATCTACCATTTCCCATAATTAATACAAATTACATATTTTAAAATATAGGAATCACATGTAGTTCATATGTGATGGTATCTTCCCAGTCATTTTTGAGGCAATCACTAGTGTCCCTACACTCAGGGTTCATCCTCTAATCAAAATACAAGTAGATACCATGGGTTATGTGTGTTATATCTATATTGCATTGTAATAAAGATAGAGGGAATCATGATCTAACCATATATATTGCATATAGATGTTCCTAGTAAGCTTACAGAGCAATAAATTGATTATCAAATCATCTAGGGAATGGATTGGCACTGCAAGAAGAATAAAAAATCTTAGGTTCATCCCTTTCCACTGGACATTGATATAATTATAATCAAGGACTAGAAATAATTGGAGATAATGGTGGTGTATAATAACTCTTTTGATTTCCAATTGGATGATCTTAAGATGTGGGACCCCAATGATAGAGTGGCTAACCATATTTGGGATAAAAAGGTCCTAAATGCTGAATACAAACATCAACCAGGTGTAGGAGATGGCATTTACACAAAGGCAAGGAACTTTGAAGAATTCTTGTCTAGGGTTAAAAACTGTAACAAAAATTTAAAACATAGGTTGGTCAGGGATAATAAGCCTTTAGGATAAATATGGCAGTTACATCCTTTATAGTATCACTTGTTGCCAGGACCATCTGGGACTACACATCAAGAACCACCTATTGAGGGACAATATTCTAAGCCTCAAAATGGAGAATTAACAAATTCATCCTAGATTGGGTAACCTAAGGATGTAGATGGAAAAGGTAAAGCTATAATTAAAGAGTATAGCATTGAGTATAGACTTGGTGAAGCATTCTTCCATAATAGAGGTTATTAGCATGATTGTTTTACAAACTAGAGAAATATTATAAAGTGCCCTTATTAATATTATAGCTTCTTATGGTTCAAATAAGGATGAAGACCCATATGAGAAAGTAGGCAAGGAATTGGTTCCATTGGGTAGTGGAAAGAGATAGGCAAAATTAGCCTTAGTTCCTCTGGCTCTAAGAAAGAGGCCTAGGTTGAATTTCACTCACCCTAATAGTGAAATAAAAATCTTCAGTGATGAGAATCCTATTTATGGACCATCCATTCTTGATTTGTTTATTTATGGGAAGTTTCAAAAAACACCCATATTTTTGTCCTTCACTTGCTTTGGCTCGAGTGGACATAGGTGTTCAAGATAATGTCAAGCCTTAGATTTAGGATATGTTGAACAAGCAAGCAAAGAGAAGCAGCCAAATTTTTCACAAGGAAATCCAGTGGGTTGGTACCCTAGGAGCCTCTAGGAGTTCAAATTTAGAGATTCTTAAACAACCACAAGTGAAAGAACTTGACCCTCAAATCTAATTTAATCTAGATACATCAACTCTTGAGAGAGTAGAGACCAAGAAAATTATTATTGGTACTAAGGAGTTCACCTTTCAGAAGGTGGAACCATTTTAGGTTTAAATCTTATTCCAAGGTAGGCAACAGGGGAACATCCTATTTTTTAAGAGGATGTAGCTAGTATGGTAATATCCCAGTTAACAATGACCTTGGTTGGTGTTCAAATAATGAAGCAAAGGATTCTCAACTTGGAGAAAGAAAAACAAGATTTAGAAGCTCAGGTCCTCCTAATTCCTAAGGATGTATTACTAGTGTTGAATGTATCATTGATGGATGCATCTAAGAATTTGAAAAGCATCAATTCTAGATTGAGTCCTTTAGACCATCAAGCTGAGATGGCACAATCCTTAATCCTCAATGGCAAAATTCTTAAGCTTAGATGGAGGAGCTCATCAAGGTGCATAAGACAAATTAGGCATTGGATTTCAAGATTATCAAACTTAAACATTGGATGTCTTCATGGTACTTTTGATGGATAAATAGGAGGGTTTGATCACTTAGATCAATGATGTTAAGGACTTCATCAAGAGAGACACAGACTTGGTAAACTAGATTGAGAAACTTCTAGGGAATCTATTAGATAACCCTTCTCAAACCACTACTATAGGCCTGATCGATGATGAAGAATTCAAGCAGAGGGTTGGTACTCACATTAAAAGCATCAAAGAAAAAAAAGGTCATTTATCTAAGGATAAGCATAAGACCCTTGATATCATTATTTTTGTAGGAAAGCAAATTACAAAATCACAATGTATCAAGGAACTTGCATCTTAGGCAGATAGTGAATTTGATAAGTTATCAAATAAAGAAGAGGATTGTCTAATGAAGCCTAGAGTGGATTTTGAGATGATTAAGGAATAATACACCAAGGTGAAATACTCCTTAGTTATGGATAATTGAAGGGCCCACCAAAGAAATTATTAACAGAATTTTCTTTTTATAAAGTATATGTTAGTCTGTTAGCATATACTCTTTCTTGTCACATTGGCATGTGACCTTCCACATTTTATATTTATATGAAGGATAGTTTTCCTTATTTTCATGTTGATATTTTGAAATTTAACTGGTTAACCACCTATGTTTCTTATAAATAGGTAGATGGTTACCATTTGTAAAGGAGATTTTTTGAGTAATTGATACCAGGAGCATTTAATACAAGGAACTCTGAAAAGATTATCTAGACAATTTTTTTAAATGTTTATGATATCTCTCAACTATGGAAATTCATGTTGAATTTAAATGATTCTTCTTATTTTTAATCACATTCTTTGTCATATGGTAGTTAATTTGTGTTGAATGCTAGATTAACTATAAAGATTTCAAGTATACTTCATTTTATTTTTTTTGCATTTGGATGTACTTATGTTATTTAGATCATAATAGCAAACTTTTAAAGTAAACTTGGTTATTACTTATGATTCATACTATTCCTATAAATCTCACCTAATTTGTGATGTAATTTGAGCTTATGTTGTTTTATAACATAAATTGGTTTAATGTGTACTCAACATAATTTGAATCTTGTCATAATATTTCATATGAAAACTTGAAATCATGTCTCTTTCTTTTTTACCCTTCCTTTTTCTTATTTTTATCAAGACTCACTCTAGCTTAAATTTCATTGTTAATAATCATTTAGTTTAACTTTTGAGTCCTCAAAATTATTAAGTATTCAAGTTGTGTAGACCCTGGTGGCTCCCAACCACTAAATCAAATAAATATTATGGATAGTTTTCATACTTTGCTTCTATTTCACCACAAAAAATCACTAAATAGTCATAAACTACAACTCATGCCATGGATTCTCATAATCCTAAAATGAAAAGTGTTCTTCAACACTAAGATAACCTATGGTATAGTTTGAAGCATCAACACCAACCATTCTTCTGAACCATCCCCCACTTTAAAAAATTGATGGTAATTTTTAAGCCACAATAGAGCCAAACAGTACCTCCCCAATAGAGTCAATCATTCAAAGACCAAGATGTGTTCAAAATTGGTATTTTACAACTAATTTTAAATTAAGGCTAAAAGAACCAACCAATCTATAATGTTTTTGTTAAAACACCTATTTGTGATGATTTAACCTGTGATGAATCACCTTTTGACAGTTCACCCATTGTCGAGGAGTCTCACTCTGATAAGCTAGCTTTTGTTGACTCATTTCTTAATTATTATAATTGCCTTTGGGCAAATCATTATCTCAAACATTGTCTTGTTTTTAAAGAGCCTCCCTTTTACAAGCCAATATTTATAGAGTTGTCTCTTGACCTCTTTCCCATTTTTAAGGAGTCATATTTTGATAATCCAATCTCTATGGAATCCTTCTTAACTAAGCCTATTTTTTAAGATCCCATTATTCCATCACAGAACATTACTTGTCCAATACTAAACATTCAAGAAGACATCATTGTAGTACCATCTACACTAGATGAAGAATCAACATTAAAGTTAGGTTCTATTTTTGAATTGACATTAGATTTAATATAAGGAGAAAAATCAACATCAATCTCAATATTGGATTCAGAGTCCTTTGAGTCAGACTCAACTTTAAAATTAGAATATGTTTGTGGTTGTTACAACATTGGTTATGCATGCCTTAAAGATCAATTTGAATACATTTATGATCCTTATATATTTTTTTAGAATGATTATTTCAACTATGACATAAGTTATCCTAGTATCTTCTACAAGGATTGTGCTTCTTATTTCCATTCCATTACCGTTCCACATCCCATTAACACCAACCAGCTTAGCCATTATATTGACATTCCACCTCTCACAAGTGTTGATTAGGACCGACAGAATCACACCTTGTTAAATTGCATCTATGAAGACATTTGGGTTTCATAATATCATGGGGACCAAGATCACATTCAAGCAAAAGAATAAAAATCTACTAGTGAAACCTTTGCAGAGGCACTAGGGGATAGTCAAATTTAAAACTTAGTATCTTTTAGTGAAACCTTTTTGGAGGTGCTAAAAGACAATCAAAGTTAAAATTCAATGTTCTTCAGTGAAACCTTATCAAAGGCACTATGGGATAATCAAGACAACTTCATTATTAAAAACCTCTTTAAGGCACCAATAGATGATCACAACAGTTGTTCACTACTTGATGAAGAAATTATCAAATATGACATTAATACAATTTCCACTCTATAGCATAATTAGATAGTATCTACTCTCAATCCAAAATAATAGAAAAATATGGTGGTCCTATCAAGAGCATATTTAAAAGTCTTTGGCCCTGCCACAACCAAAGTTATGTTGAATCTAGAATTAGTAACATTATGTGTGCCTGAAAACCCTAATCTTCATTTGATTCCCAACCATTATACATACCAATATCATCCACCTTTACATTTCCAAATCAAACCTATCAGCCAATATTTATCCTTATTTACCAATCCTAGATGTACTTTCCTTTATAGAGGCTATAAGACATCTTCTCTTGAAGTTTGAAGGAAACAAAATCAATGACCAACAAAGATCACAATAACATTTTTGGAGTCCAAATATGCATCCAATTCTTAATAGAGAAGCTATTTAGAAGAGGTGTGGGCTAGTAATTTACATTATTAATTATTTTGGTTGTATCATATGTTTATCAGGATGTGCATCTCCACATCATTAGGAATAATAGAATCACATGACATACCTTTGCCTTACCGACCATACCTTTACCTTGTCATTTACCTTGCCTTTTCCATTTTCCATTTACCTTGATATTTCCATTTACCATTTACCTTATTAGTTTCATTTGTCATACCTCTTGCCATTATTTCATACCTTTCCACTTACCTCACCTTATCACTTGGGGGCAACCTTCTTTCCATTACAGCCAATTGTCATAACATCACCATTATTGAATAATTTGATACCCTATACCATTCTACCATGCCTTTACTATTGACCAAAGTTTATTTTGACATGCCCTACCTGGTCCTTTTGATCTTGGTTCCTTTGGTTATTCACGTACCTTCTATAAGGATATTTTGATCCAATTTTAGCAATTTCAAATTTTCATGTTTAAATGATAGTCTTTAAAAGTAGTACAATAATGGATCTAGCAAGTTATGTTTAATTTATGTTTGAATTGTACCACTAATTACAACTACCTATGGAAAAATTAGTATCCCACCTTGTGTTACTAATTATAACTGCCTATGGGTAAATTAGTAGCATAGACCTATGCTTTTATTTCCTAATTATAACTACCTATGGTAAAATTAGGGACAACACCTTTACCATGCATTGTTACATCACCTTGACATTACTATTCTCATGTGTATTTCCATTTGCATCAATTTGTGAATTTTTTCTTAAATGGTCAAATCTCACCACCTTTTGTGTGGGTGGAACTAATGTGACTTGAGGTCATAATGGGACAATTTAGGGATTTGCATTGAGGTCAGCTCAACCCCCCTTTTTCATATGCTCTCACCATTTTAAGAGAAACATAAGCCACACTCTCACCATTTTTTGAGTGGTGTCTTTTCAATATCTAATGAGTTAAGATACCTAAAAATCCCAAAAATATCCAAATCATTTCAAAATCCAAAAACATTTATCTTGTTTAAACCTAGTCAGTCATTCTTGATCCACTCTATTAGGCAAATCCATTATTGATTACAAACCATTCCACTACCATTATGGGTGTTACCTTTCTTTTACATGTATCCTTGCTTGGGGGTCCTACCATTTTGTCATCCCACTGATCCTTCTTGCATAGGTATTGACTTGGTTAATGATAGGATGTTTTATGTTGCTTTTACTTTCAATCTTTCTATGTGTTTATTTGTGTAGTTATTTATTTGTTTGTTTGCCTATTTATTTGCTTTCATTATTATGCCTTGACTCAATCTATATTCATTCATTGGGTGATTCCTTATGCATTATTATTGAGTTTATCCATATTCATACATCAACATTGGCATCATGGTTTTTATCATTGGTTCATTATTTTCAATTATTTATTAGATTGAGAGTCAGTCCTTATGCATATTTTAGCTATGTTTTCATGGTGTTATATCATGATGCATACCATCATGATACAAAAAAAAATAGTTTAGGATTAAAATTAATAGAGTTATAGGAACTTCTCCTTGGTAGCCTTGGTAAATCCTACCAATCTCCTTGATAAAATCAACCCATTGACCATTCTAGTTGTATCAATGTTAATAATGATGAGTATCTCCACATTGGTTGGTATGATAAAATCATTCACATTTATCAATAATTTATTCTTACAATCATCTATTTCATTAATTTGTGCATCCTTGTGTGCCTAGTTATTTGTAGCTTCTTTAATCATTAGACCATAGCATCTACATTTGTGCCTGCTCGTCTTTAATCTATGTAACAAGTTATATCCTTGAGCTATAATTGCCAATTTTCCAAAATGGGATATAATCAAGCATATTTATTTAATCTAGGTCATCTTAATGATTATAATTTCCTATAGTAAAATCACTATTTCAACTCAAATCACTATTTCAACTCATTAGCCCTACTGGAGCATGTGCCTATGTCATTGATGATAATCACTTTTGGGAAAATTAGTATCTCAACCTTTGTTATTGATTATAACCACCTTTGGAAAAATAATTACTTTTTAAATCAATGTATGAAAGCATTATCTCGATTGGATTACTCTCACCTATGGGTTAATTTCATTATTTTTCTTGCTTCTTTTTTAGGGACCATCCATCAATCGTATGTTTCTTCCACTCCCTCAAGGGGGTATCATCATAGGCTTCCTAAACATTATTTGGACCTTATTCTTAAATAATTACCTTATTTATTTTTTAATGGAATTTTTCATTCTTTGAGAATACATTATTGTACCTATATCTTGAAACATCTTCCCAAATAGGGGTAAACTATAGACACCTAAAACTAGCCACAACTAGCTTCCAACTGGACTTCAAATTGATTCCTATCACCATTGCAAATTAAGCTTAAAAATCAAAAAACATCCCAAATTTACTTTTGTATCATTCATCAAAGCTTATAATCATGTTGAGACATCCCTAATTAGGGTATTCTATCATATGCAATAATAACCTCTCATGAATTCAGCCCTAATCACCCTGTGACATCGCAACTATCAATTTGCCCTATGGACCTATTAAGTGGGGCATTTACACACTTAAATAAATCTTGAAAGAGATAAAAAGATAATTTAAATTAATTATATAATCAAACAAGATTAAAATCCTATTTGAATCATCCATTTTAAACTAATAAATATCTAAAAATGGAAATTCCAAAAATTAAAATATCCTAGCCTTTCATCATTGCCTTTATGAGTTGTCAAGATCTTTAAAATTGTAATATATAATTTTGAGAGTCATGTTTAGTAATTAAAAATCATAATTACTTGACATATATTAACTCAACTAGAGTTAGTTTTAGCTCATCTAGGTTTATTTTGAACCCATTCCAATCCTAAACTCAATCTTAACTCGCCTTGGGTGAGAGTTAATTCTCAAGGCTATAAATACAAGGCCATACCTATTGGTTTTTAATATATGTAGTGCAAAGTTATTGTGCTCAAATAGATTCAACAAACTCTTTAATTTAGTTTTATAATGCCTAAATTCCTAGCAAGTAGTGTTACCATACTCAAATCTTAAGCCAAGCACATCAGATCCAAGGTGCCAAGGAGAGAAGGATCCAAGAAAGTTCCATTGATTAAGACTTTTTGATGCACAAATCAAGCAAGACATTCAAATAATATATTTAGATCTCTAAAATAAAGTAAAAGAGATATATCTTTTATGTTTTTGTTATGATTTCATTTATTTATTTTTACCTAAGCTTTCCCTAGTGTCTAAGCTAGATGTATTATGACCTTAGTGTGTTCATTTCATTTGTTTTATGAGACTAACACAAGACTAATCTCCCCTCTATGTCAAATTACTAGTTCATTATACATAGGTGTTTTATGTGTATCCCAGTGATGTATATGGTAGTACATACCCCATTTATGGATGGTGGCTATATGTGAGAAGTGCATGGCCTAGAGGTGTGGAGAATAGTGGATTTTTTGTTTCCAAAATATTTTATAGTGGTGGAGCATACATGTATACACCCCTTATTAGAGTCTAAATAGGTAATTGGTAAGATGAATTTGTTTTAGATACATTAGTGTTTAGAACCCCATGAGTGAGAATATCTTTGAGGGGTTAGTGTGATATGTGGTTTCATGGTGGTACTTTCTCTTTAAAAAGTGGGGGCATGTAGGTTTATTATTGTGATGTGTGATGAGTTGTTGTTTGAAGGGGATGAAAAGAGAAATAATTGGGTGTGAGAGGTTTTTATCCTATCCCTTGTCTTAGAGCTTGTTGATTATTTTATAGGTCACAGATATGACCTACTAGGGTGTTAATGAGATGATTTGGAATAGTGTTGGTTTTGGACCCATGGGTCTCTAGTGTATGATGAGCAGATGTGTGCAATGAGGATATATGAAGGGATTGGTTTAGGGAAAGATCCCTAGGAATAGTGTCATTAGTGGTTTTTGGTAGTTTGGATGCATTCTAATTCTTATTAGGAGGATGTACAATAGTTTTTATTTGGTTCACCTCATCTTCTAAGTGATGGATCCTTCCTAAGAAGTGATTATTTTTGGTGATTCTTTTTGTGTTTGTGTTTTACAAGCTGATAGATGGCATTATGGCCATACGATGAGTGGTTGTGTCTCCACCCATAAGGGTCATCATGTTGGAGTCAAGATGGTTGCTTGATATTTTATATACTTCATGTATCTCTTTGATAACAACCCCACTCCTTATCTAAGTGTTGGGAAAAGAGTAGTCATGGGATTGGTATTTTATGTTGGTGTCAAAGTTTGGGTTTCTTCCAACTCATAAAATAAGGTTTATTAGAGATAATTTGGCTTTTATATGTCATTATAGTCCAAGATCCATCAATATCTTATCTATGTATATGTTATGGGTATATGTATACCCATAGAATAACTGGAAGGAAGGGAGATGAAGAAGAGAAAAAGGAGAAAATGAAGAAAGGGATACACAAAGGGGGGAAAACTTCACATTGGCTTCACTAATTTATATGCATGTAAATTAGCATAGTCTAATCTATACACTCAACTACCTAAGGTTTAGTTGAGGTAGTGGATGATAAGGAGGGGTTAGGGGTTTGGTTGATTATTGAGTGGAATGAGATTTGGGATAGGTGGTGGTAATGGGTTCTCATGATAGAACTAAAAGACCTCAATAACATCCTTATTCTTGTTGAGAGCATCAAGATATGTGTAAATAGAGATTCAAGGCCCCTCAATCTTTGATATCATAATAAGGTGGAGTTCTTGGTCAATGTTAGGCTCAAGGAAATGAGTAATATTGGGATAAATGACTCATGGGAGAAGATCTACTCTATCAGGTTGATTATGCCTAACCAATATCATCCATTAAGTTTGAATGATATAACATGAAGCTATACTCAAGGAGAATAAAATAGGATGGATGGGTGACTAATCTTGGATGACATTGTATTGATGTCTCCTATTTTGTGGGAGAATAATGATAGGTGGATCAAGGATGTATTCTTCTTCTTTTAAGGTGGTTGAGGACTCTATGATGAGGTGGGGAATTGGAGTGGATCAAAATAATTCACATATAAACTTATAACTATTATCAAACTATATGATGATGGTGTGACCAAGTCCTCTAACTCTAGGTTATAGACCATGCAAGTCAAGACCTGGTGTTTTGGGAAGGGTCATTTGAACGAGACTAGGTGAAACCCAGGGAAAAACATATGAGCTTGTTTAGGAAATGGCTTGTAAATTATTCTTTATATAATGTTGAAGAAAGGATTGGTATATTATTCTTGTGTATATGGGCAAGGATTATGTGATATTTGGTTCCTTGCATGAACTAGAAAGGCTTTTTGTATGGCTTTCATGAAATAGCATGGCTTTTGACACTATTTTTTTTGTCTTATTTTGTTGTTTTTGAAATTTTATAGTTTTTGAAAAATGATTGTTTGATCTAAAAATGATACCAAATGAAATAAAAAATATTTTTTTATCCTTTTTACAATTTATAATGCATGTGGTGAGAGACAAAGAAACTATGTTATTATGCAAAATTCAGAAATTTTTTTAGCTCTAATTGCATGCAAACTAGATGGCTATGTTTTTGTTTATTTTAATTGTTTCATATGTAATGAGATGAATGTATGAATTGGTTATATGTATTAAATAAATGTGATAAGATATTTTATCTAGAACAGTAGCAACAAAACACTTTATATAAATTTTCTTGTTCATAAACAAACTAGGCTAGCTTCTCAACCTTTCTAATTTATCATTTTTAAAATAGGAATAAGAGATGTAAATTATTATTTTATACTTTAAGATATGAAAATAAGAATGATTTTTAACTCTTCAAAACAAATAATACTATCAATCTACCACTCTTGAGTATGCACTTATGGTTGTTTGTGTTTTTTATGTTTGCCTAGATGGTTTTTTGGAATGCAAAAGACATGTTTAGTCTTAAAAGAAAATTTGTTTTGGATGGAAATGTATATTTGTTAATTTCCATTTTAGGAAGATTGACTAGGTTTATTTCTTATTTGAAATCAAAATAATCTATTGAAATGCAAACATTAACCAAAACTAGATATGCTTCTGTAGCAAAGACAAATGAAAAGATATGGATATATTTCACTATCAAATTTGCCTCTTTTATCTTTTATGTAAAACTATAATAATAATAATAATAATAATAATAATAATAATAATAATAATAATAATAATTTAAATAAATAAAAAAAATGTTGAAAATTCAAAGTCACTCCAGCCGAATTTTGGAATAAATCAACTGAAGAGCATGTAGTGTGTTGATAGGAAAATCCTCAGCATGCTAGCTCTATATGCTATTGAAAAATTTATGGAAACTCTCTAGATTGAAGGTGTAAAAAATTTGGGACAAGATGATAATGGGGAGACATAATCCATAAATGGAGAGTAGCTAAACTAAGGTTGGATAATGTCTTGGTTTGCAAAGTCTGAGTTGATTTCACCATAAACACTTTTTCACATGCAACTTTATAGTCAACTTAAAAATAACAGAGGTCAAATATGATGTCAATTGTAACAAGGTTATGGGTACAAGAGATTATCAATATAAATTTCTAATGGCACGTTTTACATTTAAAATTAGGCCAAATTTGATCTTCTAATAGGAAGAGAATGGAAATTACATAGAGTTACACTAAGTGTGATGGTGAGTTCAATTTGAGAGGAATTGAAGAAGACTAAAATTAGGAGAGTGAGAGAGCTAGGATTGATTGGAGGCAAAAAAAAGGTGATAAAAATAAGAAATTCAAATTTAATTATATAAAATGCATGAAAACTAGAGTTATGGGAGCTAATTTTGGAAGGCATTTCCACTGTGATAGAACTACCACTTTATGCAGGGGTGGTTTTAGAACCACCACTCAAGATAAATAAGACCATTGGGAATTACATGAACACCATTGTTTTAATTTGTAACCACATTATAGTGTCAAAATAATCTCTTGTATTTCATAACCACCATGGTGACTGTACAATGTAAGGGGTAATTTCCTACGATAGAGGAGTGGTTTCATCACCCATAGTTTTTTTTAGATAAGGTATAAATGACATGGGAAGGTCAAATCTAAGGGGACCGAAAGGGGTCAAGATAGGAATATGGAAGCATTGGGAAGGGATAGATCTATATAGTTCCCTATGGAGCATAAAATAAGAGGTCATTACATCATCATTGGATTTGTATGGAAAGTGTCACACCATGTAAATATTGGGTGCATACAGTCTAAAATGTTATCATCATAGTTGTGTATATTTCATTTATTATCCAAGGGATAAAATGGAGTGTTGAAGTCCACTACCACCATTTATCTTCATCTAACACTATTCAATCTGAAATTACTTAGCCCAATCTAAATCAACTTCTTACTAGTTTTGATGTTAGGGATGTAAATATTGGAAAAAATACATTAAGAGCTGGTGAATTTTATAAAAAAAATAGCCATATGGTGGGGTTTTATAGTAAAAAATTAACCATCCAAAAACTTAGGATTTTAAAACAATGTAAGATCCCCTGAATCACTCATCATACCAACCCTAGCATAGGCAAAGCCTTTCCAAATATAATTTCTAGCTTTATCAAGATTAGCTTTAGACAACTTAGTTCGTTGTAAAATTAAAATTTTTGGCCTATGATTTAATCTTAAATTATTATCATTTATATTTTTATTTGGATTATTAATCCCTCTAACATTCTAAGAGATGATTTTCATTTTTTAAGATTTGGTAAAATCTTATCTAGCTTCATTATTTTTTGGGTTCCTTTAGCCACCTCCTTAATTGTTTCCAAGTTCCTATCCCTGTACCTAGGCATTATCTAATTTTTTATGGGGTCCTCTCCCACTTATACCTTCTTTTTACTAGTCCTCATCTTCTTAACTTAATTCCATTATTCTTCTTCAAGAGAAGCAAGATCTTCTTGCTTAAGCATTGAAGTTGAGCATTGGCCAGCTTCTATAGTACCATTAAACTAGTGGGGGAAACACATTATGGGTGTGGAAATGAATTTTTTAAGCTCCTCATTCACATGGGAAATCCCACCATTCAATATGAATGTAATGGGTGAGCTATTGAAATGAAAATCTCCTTCCATTTTTTGAGAACCCTTCTTTAAAGAAGAAAGGGTAGAGTGCATCCTAGCCATAGGATTCAATGCCCCCATCATTGGAAGGGGGGTGGTTACTTTTACCAGTAGATCATTTTGAGCCAAATTAAGAACTTAAAGGTTTAGAACATCCCTAGGATGGGTATAGTTAGTCATATATTCCTTTACATCTACCACATCTAGCTTAGGCCTTGTCTTCTATCTATCCTCAAAAAGCACTTCAAGGAGCTTTGAGTTTTCTAGGGAAACCTCCTCAATATTAGTAATATTCAAGAGCCTATTTTAATTTAGACTAATTCCCTTTTCATTTATTTGAGTATATTGAGCTAATTAGATAGATTGAGTTTTTGAGTTAACCTTATTCTCAATCAAGATAGGTTCTTCTACTTGTTGATGTGGATTCTATACACACCCCAAAAATTCTTATGAGGTTGCCTCTAACATTTTAGAATTGATGAAAATGATCAATCCAAAGCATGAGTTGCAAGGTATTTCGATTTAAAACAACCTATTGGTGGAATAGCATTGAGTGACATAAATTATTTATCATAGATGAACTGGCTATGGGTGAACCTATATTTACTTAGAGTGGGTGTAAGGATGATGATTATAACTAAGGTGGGAATAATTTTAAAATAAAACTCAAAAAGAGGAAAGAATAAGGTAGAAAAGAAAGCCTATGGAAAATCTAGGGATAAATCCCTTCAATACTAGTATTTGAACTCAAATAGGATAAGGAATCTAGACCAATACTTGTTTCAAGCTATTATAGCACACAAATAATCAAATACAGTGAAGAGTCAAAGGAATCATGACATAATATACTCAAACATGTAGAGAGAAAAGGTCTCCTAATTACCAGATTGTTGTTACACATCTACAAGAGGATTATGATAAGCATGCAAAAGATATGCAAATCAACTATAACTAAAAATGAAAGATTGTGTTTAAAATAGATACCTTATATATAATTAAAGCACTAATATACCATAATAATGGAATGTCTTAATGTTGGAAAAAAACTATCTACTGAGACTGGGGTGAATTAGTAGATTGATTGAAATTGGTCCTTTAATCCTTTTTAATGTAATTTAAAAAGGATATACAAAGATCATGAACACATATATACATAACACTAGATGTATGTGGAAAACCCAATATGGGAAAAAACACCATGAGAATAGCTATTATAATCTACTATTATAATCTAGCTTCACAATCAAGAACCTCATTGGTTATAATGTTTAAGGGCACCAACCCTAAATAGATAGCAATCCCCTAATTTAAGAGCACCTACTCTAAGGAAGCACCAACTCCCTAAGTAAGCACCAACTTAGCTCTTCTGATGGCACCTACCAATCAGATCTATTATGGATCTACAACTCTAGATTATAAAATTGATTCATAAATGAATCTAGTTCGTTGTTACAAACCTATTCTGTAACTACTCATACTCTACTCTACATCTCTCTTCCTCTCTTTCTCTCTCTTTCTCAATTCAACTCTACATCTTCAAAAAAATTCAACACTTAGTGCATTTTCTAGATGATGTATATATGCATTATATCTAGGTATCGCATATCTCTATATTCACACATGGTCATTAACTCATCACCCTCATGCAAGTTTCCCACCTCTTCAATTCATGCACCACCATTATAATTCTCTATCTTTTACTATATTTAGCATATGTAAGTTTCTATTTTTGATGCACATTCCATATTACACAATTTATATCAACCACAATGATCTATATCATTATTTATGTTATATAATGCATCTTTCCTATATGTTTCATCACTTGACCATTGAGATGAACATATCTTCAAATACTAACCATTGATCTTAAGTTTCATGCCATGATCCAATGATCCTTGTTGAAATGTCTCAACTTTAAAATGTAACCATTAGATCAATTCTGATAGGCTCATGTACTCTGTTAGATCTTTACAAGATTCTAAAATTTAACATTTCAATAATTAAATCACATTCTTTGATCTTTTGATTTGATCTCCCACATGTCATTAGATCATAAAAAGTAGCATGGACTTTACCTATATCTATCATTAAACATCAAACACTTTGACCTCTTTGACTCCTCATATTTTATTGATCTTCATTGCATGATCACATGCTTACCATTAGATCCTCTAATAGACTAATACACTCATTAGTTTTCAATATAACAAGCTTTCATGAATGTGACACTTGGCACCCTCACATTTCTTCACCACATTACTATCAGTGCTCGTGTGCATGACAATTGACACTCTCACATGCCTTCTAATCATTATCAATCCCTACACTTATGACACTTATCACTCATGCATTCCTTCTACACCTTCTCAATCCATATGCTTGTGACACTTGGCACTATCTCATTCACTCTTAGGTAACTTTGACATATTGACTTTATTGCACATTATTAGATCTTCATTATATGATGTAGCACTAGCCATTGATCAAGCTCAAACAAGTCTTAAGTTGAGGACTTAGGAAATATTAAATTCTTTGATCACTACTCAAATATAGTAATTAATAGGTTGAAGGGGTCAGTTTAATAATGAGGAGGAAGGCTTAAGTTATAACTTAAGTGATCGGTTCTTACCTATATCTAGTCAACATGAAATTAGAAAATGACTATGAACACAATGAATAATAACCTTAGGGTTTTACTGAGAAATTGCAGTAATGTTCAATAGATAAAATAAATATTTTAGGGCTCATTTATCTTTATCTAAACCTATGGACCATATATATGAGATGCACTTGAAAAACCCATAATGGATCTTCAATTTATTTCTCTATAAACATCCAAAAATGGTCTTTATAAAAGCATGAAAACTTTATATGACAATATTGCAACTTGTGCAATTATAAATCATGTTCTTCTCTCCATCAATATTGTCTATGACTAATTCTCTTGACATAAATGACATCCATAGTGCCAACTATCTCCCTTTGACATAAAATAACAATCATATTTCTAAGAATTTCCCTCTTTGTCATTGATGGAAAAATAAATACTCTGATCTTGTAATACATGCTCTGTTCCTCCTCTATCATTGACTACACTTACATTGCTTGTATTGGCTTTTAATGAATGTGAGTTGAATTTTTTCATTCCAAACTTTCTCACCATTAAGCAATGTAACACTTTCCTAAACACACCTTGGACACTTGCCAAAACACAACTTGAACATATGCTCTGGATAAACATAAATCATTTGGCAAACTTTTATAGAGACCATTTACACTTTTTCTCCCCCTTTGACATCAATGGCAAAGGGATTCCAACTTTCTCACTGTTTATCTAAAAAAAATCTCCCTTTATTAGATAAAGGAGTTTATCCAAAATTTTGTAACCATCAACTCACTAGAAATTTGTAAAACTATGCATACCTAAGTTGCCTTTTTTCACTTCTTCCAGGGATTAACAAAGTTTCTATGATCCTCCCCCTAGACTCATGCCCTATCACTAGGATCTAATGATGTGATGTAGGAGCCACCACTCCCAACTTCTATCTTAGATATGCAAATTGTTCCTTGGGAAGAGGTTTGGTGAATATGTCAACAATTTGATCCTATGTTGGCACATATTCCATTGTGACCTTTTGATCTTCAACCTGTTCTCTTAAAAAGTGATACCTAATTGATATGTGCTTAGTTTTAGAATGCATCACTAGATTATTTGATATGGTAATAGTATTTGAATTGTCACAAAGAATAGAGATAGGTGATTTGTATTCTACTTTGATATTTTTAAGTGGTTTTTTTCATCCACAAGACTTGAGTGCAACATGCCACTACTTCCACATACTCTAATTCTATTGTATAAAGAGTAACTAACTCTTGCTTTTTTCTCAGCCATGAAATAAGTTTGTTTCCAAGGAAAAATTCACCACCACTAGTGCTTATTCTATCATCCACACTTTTTTCCCAATCAACATCTGTATATGTTGTCAAGGTGAAATTTTCATATTTAAGATACCATAGTTGATTCAGATTTTAGTTCATAAAAATTTTCTAGTTTGTGATGAAACCAATTACACAACATAGATCTCATTGAGATCTTTTTGGAACTTTTTGTAGTTTGCAAAACGGACACCATATGCTCAATATAGAGCTTGCTAAATTTTTCTTACAATAGAGAAATAATGAGTTGAAAAGTGACGTGGCCAAGTGGACCAATAACCCATTGACACATGGAAGTATGTTTCTGTATGGTCATGGAAAAAAATTGGTTGGTGTTTGTTTTGGTTTCAGCCTCCGGTCTTTGGCAGGCAGTCATATGGAAATTCGTGGGCCCTACTATATGCTCATTGGGGGCCTCAACAAGGGTCGACACACTTGATTAAGGAGGGATGCCTTGGCCTCCATCTCACAATGCATTGTATTTTCATTTGTTTTTAAATCATAATTTTGTACCCACTGGATACATGTGGGACAAATCAATTGTAAGTTTTTTAAAAGCCTTATATTTTTCCTTGGTAATATTTTACTTACCAAGCCCCATACGCCACATGGGAGAACTAATTTACCAAACCCTTCCAACCACTTTGTTGAGCCACATAGCTCATGATCCATCTGCCACATCCTAGAATATGATAATTTTGGAGATCATGAGAAATGTGTGCCACATCTACCATGTCCTATAGGGAAGTCATCGACCTCGAGATTGGAGACATCTACCACATCTTATGCCATGAGAAAAGGACATGGAGTTAGTGTATATGCTAAATTTGGTACTTGAACCAATGTACTATGTTAATCTTAGCACCTTGACCCCACCAAAAGGGGTGCTGGCATTATTGAAGCTAGCTGCCTACCTTATTAAAGTCTTGAAAGTTGATTCCATTACCAATGTGGGATTAAAAGGATAAGCCAAGCACCCAAATAGAAGGCTGAAGACTTGAACTCATGACCCACCATGTAAAATTGATAAGCCTTGACTACTTATGCCATGGTTTTCTAAGTGATATGAAAGGCATGAACTTGTATTTGAAGGCAAGATTCTGGCTATGTATAGGAGAATTATAGACCCGCTTACAGTATTTGGTTATTTTGGAGCCCTTAGAGGCCAAACCAGAGCTCATAGTAAACTAGAAACTTGTTTATAATTATGATACGCTCTATGTAGTATATTCATTTTCCCATTTTGGATAATTAGTGACATGATTTTAAGATATATAAGTTTCTAATTTTGATTTGGAGAAGCCTCTACATGTGATTCAGGAAGGTGAAGGACATGTTGAGTCAGCGAAGGTCTTTCAAAGGTCTAATCACTAATATTATAGAGAGACATGATGTTTTTTTGTTTATAAGTATTATTTTGGCTTGCAAATTTAGCAACATTAATGGATAGGTTCAATAAGAACCTGAGGATGTAGGAAATTCCAAACCCCATAAATAATTTGTGTTTTAATCTTTGAATTAATTTTTGCATTTCAGTTTCAGTTAATTTGCATATTATAATTTATATTTTAATTAGAATGCAAAATTTAATCATTTATGAGAAATTGAGTAAATCAAGAATTTGAAAAATCTGATGGTTTTAATGGATAATTGATGTAAACTTTCATATCACCTTTATTTCAGTTTTGAAACTTGATTTGGATCAGATTTTCATTAGGTTTTAATCATTCCAACACCTTATAATTTGAGAAATTTACGCTTAAAATTTAGTTTAAATTTTTGAATGGAGAACTTAAGAGATATTTGTAAATGTTTTAAAAAGTAGTGAAGTTCCAATTGGTGTTTACAGATCAAATTTTTGGTAACAGAGTAGTTAGAAAGCAGAGTTAGCTTATGATGGTGATTTGATAGTTGCTTTCAATTTATTGGTTTTTAGTATTTCACAGTTGTGGAATCAGTGTCTTTATAGGAAACCATGGGCAAGTTGTCACATAAAGCTAAGATGGAAGATCTTGAAGCCATCAATACCCAAATTTAGGATGAGAATGCATTCCTGAGATGCAAGCTCTTAGCTCTTGAAGATAAAATTGCAAGTTTAAAATCAGAGCTTGAATCTAAGGATGAGATCTTGATCAAATTGCAATGTGGTGAACCAAAGAAGGCCATACCTTTTACTTCAGATGTAAAGACTATGACTGAGTGCATTGTAAGTTATTCACCAAGTTATTCATCTACTTATTCTTTCCACTTGGATTTGGATTCAAGTAATGATGCTTTTGGTAGTTTTAAAAAACACACTAAGGGTATAGGATCCAAATTGTTGAATAGAATGGGCTTTAATGGAAGAGGTCTTGGTCGAGATGGCCAAGGAATTACTAACGCAATATAAGTAGAGCATATATCTCTTTATGCAAGATTGGGTTACACTAGTGAGTAGGTGGAAATTGGAGAACATTCCTCCATGGCTAAACAAAGACAAGCTTCTAATAGCAAAGTTCTGAGGCCACTAGTAGAGCATGTGCAATGTAAGAGAACAAGTAAAAGAGGTATTGAGATTCCACCTCCTAGTTCCTACACTAGAGTTAGCACTAAATCTTTTGATCCACTTTTTATGTTTAAGAAATTTGGATTTAACATTCAAAAGATGATGGAATCATTCCCTTACACTTTTTGTGGGATGCATAACCACAGTGTTGTATTTTTTTGGAAGGGTCATGCTTTGATTAAGAAAATTGCAAGTGTTAAGGACAATTCTCATCATGGCAAAGTGAGAAGAAGTAAAAGGGAGACCTCACCTAAGAAGGTTTTATGTGCTCATTGCCATATGAGTGGACATCGGATTGATCATTGTCTTAAACTTCAATCATTATCTCATTCTAGAAATAGTAAAACTAAGATGATTTATCAACCTTTTAATAAGGTCAATAAAGTTAAATCAATCCATAATGATGTTAATGAATCCACTAAGGAAATCAAGTTAACTAGGCATAAAATTTGATTAAGTGGATTAATAATGAACTTATTTGTCAAAGCATTGTTAAGAATTTTGTTAAGGGAAAGAACAAGATTTGATGATGCACTAGTAGAGTTTGAGAGAACATTTAGAGATAGGTTTATCATTCGAAGTATTTCAATTCTCACCTTATGTTTAATAGCTCTATGTTATGGAATCTCCTATTTATGTTGTGTGAGTTATCTAGATGACTTAAACTCATTTGATTAGTTGGAGATAATATCAAAATGCATGTGGTAAGTTGAGTTAATTCCTTACAACACTTGTCTCATATTTGACTACTATTTTTAGAATGTATCTATTTTTGGCACATGGATGCATAGATACATTGTCACACCCTATGGGCATGTTTGGATGTTAGGCAATATACACTTTGTGTTATTTGTATTTACTTAGTATATAAGACCCATACCAGGTCATTGTATTTCAACATGTCCACAACATATATTATATGTTGTCAACATTAACAAACTTGTTTTGTAGTTACATTGGGAATTATTTCAGTTCATCGCTTTACAAGATGTGACATGGGTAGACAGTTTTGGTATGCTGTGATCGATTTATTGGTAGTTGTAAATTGATTTACTCATGCCATGTGTAGGAATTTTCACTTAAGCTATGAATCATTTGTTTTTCCAATGTTTATCTCTTGCTTGATTGGGTTCTGTGTGATGTGATTCAGTAGACCAATTATCAATTTTTAGGAGATCATAGACTTTTGGAGACCAAAAGCCTCTTTTGTAAGGAGGTGTGATCTAGAGTTTAGTTCATAAAAAGTTTCCAAGCTGTAATAAAACCAATTTCACATCTTATATCTCATCGAGTGCTTTCTAGCACTTTTTGTGGCTTGTAAAACAGACACCGTATGCTCAAGTTATGCTTGTTGAAGTTTTCTTACAATAGGAAAATAATGAGTCCAAAAGTGACGTGGCCAAGTGGACCAATCACCCATTGACATGTGGTAGTAAATTTATGTATAGTCATGTAAAAAAATTGGTTGGTGTTTGGTTTGGTTTCAGCCTCCAGTCTTTGACAAGTAGTTATACGGAGATCTGTGGGCCCCACTATTTTCTCGCTAGGGGCTCTCAACGAGGGTCGACATGCTTGATTAAGGAGGGGTGCCTTGGCCTCCATCTCACAATACATTATATCTGAATTTTTTTTTAAATCATAATTTTTTACCCACCGAATGCATGTGGGACAAATCAATTAGAAGTTTTTTAAAAGCCTTGTAATTTTCCTTGGTAATATTTTACTTACCAAGCCCCATACGCCACATGGGAGAACCAACTTACCACACCCTTCCAACCACTTTTCCAAGCCACATAGCTCATGATCCATCTACCACATCCTATAATATGATAAGTTTGGAGATCATGATAAATGCATGCCACATCCACCAAGTCCTACAACGAAATCATCAACCTCAAGATTAGAGACATCTACCACGTCTTACGCTATGAGAAGAGGACGTGGAGTTAGCATATATGTTAAAGTTTATACTTGAACCATTGTACCATATTAATCTTGGCACCTTGAGCCCACCAAAATGGGCGTTGGCATTATTTAAGCTAGCCACCTACCTTTTTAAAGTCTTGAAAGCCAATTCCATTAACAATGTGGGATTAAAAGGATAAACCAAGCACCCAAATAGAAGGTTGAAGACTTGAACTCATGACCCACCATGTAAAATTGATAAGCCTTAACCACTTATGCCATGGGTTTCTAAGTGATATGAAATGCATGAACTTGCATTTGAAGGCAAGCTTCTGGTCGACTATGTATAGGAGAATTATAGACCCGCTTACAGTATTTAGTCATTTTGGAGCCCTTAAAGTCCGAACCAGAGTTCAGAGTAAACCACAAACTTGTTTATAATTCTAATACACTCTATAAATTATATTGATTTTCCCATTTTGTAGAATTAGTGACATCATGTTGAGCTATGGAAGTTACCAATTTTGATTTGGAGAAACCTCTACATGTTATTCAGGAAGGTGAAGGTCGTGCTGAGTCAACCAAGGTCTTTCAAAGGTTTGATCACTAATATTGCAGAGAGATATGATCTTTTATTGTTTGTAAGTATTATTTTGTCTTGAATATTTAGTAACATTAATGGATCAGTTCGATAAGAACCTGGGGATGTAGGAAATTCTGAACACCATAAATAATTTCTATGTTTTAATCTTTGAATTCATTTTTGCATTTTAGTTTCAGTTAATTTGTAGATTATAATTTAGATTTTAATTAGAATGAAAAATTTAATCATTTGATCATTTATGATAAAATGAGTAAATTGGTAATTTGAAAAATATGATGGTTTCAAAGGATAATTGACGTAAACTTTCATTTCACCTTTATTTTAGTTTTGAAACTTGATTTGGACAGGTTTTAATCATTCTAACACCTTATAAGTTAAGAAATTTCTAGTTCTAATTCAATTTAATTTTTGGAATTGAGAACTTAAGAGATCTTTGTAAATGTTTTAAAAAAGTAGTGAAGTTCTTATTGGTGTTTACGGATCAAATTTAGCTATCAGAGCAGTTAGAAAGTAGGGTTAGCTTATGATTATGATTTGATAGTTACTTTCATTTTATTGGTTTTCAGTATTTCATAGTTGTGGAATCAGTGTGTTTGCAAGAAACCATGGGAAATTTTTCACATAAATCTAAGATGGAAGATCTTGAAGCCATCAATACCTAGATTCAGGATGAGAATGCATTCTTGAGATGCAAGTTCTTAGCTCTTGAAGAGAAAATTGCAAGTTTGAAATCAAAGCTTGAATCTAAGGATAAGCTCTTGATCAAATTGCAGTGTGGTGAACCAAAGAAGGCCATACCTTTTACTTCAGATGCAAAGACTATGACTGAGTGCACTGTAAGTAATTCATCTACTTCTTCTTTCCATTTAGATTTGGATTCAAGTAATGATGCTTTTGGTAGTTTTGAACAACACACTAAAGGTATAGGATCTAAATTTTTTAATAGAATGGGCTTTAATAGAAGAGGTCTTGGTCGAGATGGCCAAGGAATTACTAACCCAATACAATTAGAGCATAGATATCTTCATGTAGGTTTGGGTTACACTAGTGAGTAGGTGGAAATTGGAGAACATTCCTCCATGGCTAAAGGAAGACAAGATTCTAATAGCAAACTTCTAAGGCCACTAGTAGAGTATGTGCAGTGTAAGAGAACAAGTAGAAGAGGTATTGAGATTCCACCTCCTAGTTCCTACACTAGAGTTAGCACTAAATCTTTTGATCCACTTTTTATGTTAAAGAAATTTGGATTTAACATTTAGAATATGATACAATCATTCCCTTGCACTTTTTGTGGGATGCATAACCACAGTGTTGCATTTTTTTAGAAGGGGCATGCTTTGATTAAGCAAATTCTAGGTGTTAAGGACCATTCTCATCATGGCAAAGTGAGAAGAGGTAAAAGGGAGACCTCACCTAAGGTTTTATGTGTTCATTGCCATATGAGTGGACATCAGATTGATCATTGTCTTAAACTTCAATCATCTTCTCATTCTAGAAATTGTAAAACTAAGATGATTTATCAACCTATTAATAAGGTCAATGAAGTTAAATCAATCCATAATGATGTTAAGGAATCCACTAAGAAAATCAAGTTAACTAGGTAGAAATTTTGATTAAGTGGATTAATAATGCACTTGTTTGTCGAAGCATTGTTAAGAATTCTGGTAAGGGAAAGAATAAGCTTTGATGATGCATTAGTAGAGTTTGTGAGAACATTTAGAGATAGGTTTATCACCGAAGTATTTCAATTCTCACCTTATGTTTAATAGCTCTATGTTATGGAATCTCATATTTATGTTGTGTGAGTTATCTAGAGGACTTGAACTCATTTGATCAGTTGGAGATAATAGCAGAATGCAAGTTGTAGGTTGAGTTAATTCCTTACAACACTTGTCTCATATTTGACTGCTATTTTTAGAATGTATCTATTTTTGGCACATGGATGCATAGATGCATTGTATGACCCTATGGGCATGTTTAGATGTTAGGCAATATACACTTTGTGTTGTTTGTATTTGCTTAGCATCTAAGACCCATACCAAGGCATTGTATTACAACATGTCCACAACATTTATTGTATGTTGTTAGCATTAACAAACTTGTTTTGCAATTACATTGGGAATTATTTCAGTTCACTACTTTACAAGATGTGACATGGGCAGATAGTTTTGGTATGTTGTGATTAATTTATTGGTAGTTGAAAATTCCATTACTCATGCCATGTGTAGGCATTTTCACTTGACCAATTACACAGTGTAGATCTCATCGAGATCTTTCCAATGCTTTTTGCGGTTTGAAAAATAGTCACTGTATGCTCAAGATATAGCTTGCTAAAGTTTTCTTGCAATAGGGAAATACTGAGTCCAAAACTGACATGGCCAAGTGGACCAATCACCCATTGACACATGGTAGTACATTTTTGTACAATCATGTAAAAAAATTGGTTGGTGTTTGGTTTGGTTTCAGCCTCCGGTCTTTGACATGCGGTCATATGGAGATCCGTGGGCCCCGCTATTTGCTCATTAGGGGTCCTTAGTGAGGGTCGACACACTTGATTAAGGAGGGATGCCTTAGCCTCCATCTCACAATGCATTGTATTTGCATTTGTTTTCAAATCATAATTTTGTACCCATTGGATGCATGTGGGACAAATCAATTGTAAGCTCTTTTAAATCCTTGTAATTTTCCTTGGTAATATTTTAATTACCAAGCCCCATACGACACATGGGAGAACCAACTTACCACGCCCTTCCAACCACTTTACTGAGCCACATAGCTCATGATCCATCTACCACATCCTAGAATATGATAATTTTGGAGATCATGAGAAATGTGTGCCATATCTACCAAGTCCTATAGCAGAGCTATCGACCTCCAAATTGGAGACATCTACCACATCTTATGCCATGAGAAGAGGACATGGAGTTAGCATATATTCTAAAGTTGGTACTTGAACCAATGTATAATGTTAATCTTGGCACCTTGAGCCCACTAAAAAGGGCATCGGCATTATTTAAGCTGGCTTTCTACCTTTTTAAAGTCTTGAAAGCCAATTCCATTACCAATGTGGGATTAAAAGGATAAGCCAAGTGCCCAAATAGAAGGCTGAAGACATGAACTCATGACCCACTGTGTAAAAGTGATAAGCCTTGACCACTTATTCCATGGGTTTCTAAGTGATATGAGAGGCACAAACTTTCATTTGAAGGCAAGCTTCTAGCCGACTATGTATAAGAGAATTATAGACCCACTTACAATATTTAGTCATTTTGGATCCCTTAGAGTCTGAACCAGAGCTTAGAGTAAACTAAAAATTTGTTTAAAATTTTGATACACTATATGTAGTATATTCATTTGCCCATTTTGGAGAATTCGTGACATCATTTTGAGATACATAAGTTGCCAATTTTGACTTGGAGAAGCCTCTGCATGTGATTCAAGAAGGTGAAGGACATGCTAAGTCAGCCAAGGTCTTTTGAACATCTGATCACTAATATTTCAAAGAGATATAATCTTTTATTATTTGTAATTATTATTTTATCTTTCAAATTTAGCAACATTAATGGATCGGTTTGATAAGAAACCAAGGACATAGGAAATTTTGAACCCAATAAACAATTTATGTGTTTTGATCTTTGAATTCATTTTTGCATTTGAGTTTTAGTTAATTTGTAAATTATAATTTAGATTTTAAGTAGAATGCAAAATTTAATCATTTGATCATTTATAGGAAATTGAGTAAATCAAGAATTTGAAAAATCTGATGGTTTCAATGGATAATTGAAGTAAACTTTCATTTCACCTTTATTTCAGTTTTGAAACTTGATCTAGATCAGATTTTCATTAGTTTTTAATCATTCCAACACCTTATAAGTTGAGAAATTTTTGCTTCCAATTTAGTTTAAATTTTGGAATTAAGAACTTAAGAGACATTTGTAAATGTTTTAAAAAATTATTAAAGTTCTTACTAGTGTTTACAGATCGAATGTTGGTATCAGAGCAATTAGAAAGTAGGGTTAGCTTCTAATATTGATTTGAAAGTTGCTTTTAGTTTATTGGTTTTTAGTATCTTGCAGTTGTGGAATTAGTGTGTTTGTAGGAAACCATGGGTAAGTTGTCACATAAAGCTAAGATGGAAGACTTGAAGCCATCAATACCCATATTTAGGATGAGAATGCATTTCTGAGATGCAAGCTCTTAGCTCTTGAAGAGAAAATTGCAAGTTTGAAATCAGAGCTTGAATCTAAGGATGAGATCTTGATCAAATTGTAGTGTGGTGAACCAAAGAAGGCCATACGTTCTACTTCAGATGCAGAGACTATGACGAAGTTTAGTGTAAGTTATTCACCAAGTAATTCATCTACTTCTTCTTTCCATTTAGATTCAGATTCAAGTAATGATGCTTTTGGTAGTTTTAAAAAACACACTAAAGGTATAGGATCTAAATTTTTAAATATAATGGGATTTAATAGAAGAGGTCTTGGTTGAGATGGCCAAGTAATTACTAACCCAATACAATTAGAGCATAGATCTCTTCATGCAGGTTTGGGTTACACTAGTGAGTAGGTGGAAATTGGAGAACATTCCTCCATGGATAAAGGAAGATAAGCTTCTAATAGCAAAGTTTTGAGGCCACTATTAGAGAATGTGTAGTGTAAGAGAATAGGTAGAAGAGGTATTAAGATTCCACCTCTTATTTCTTACACTAGAGTTAGCACTTAATATTTTGATCCACTTTTTATGTTTAAGAAATTTGGATTTAACATTCAGAAGATGATGCAATCATTCCCTTGCACTTTTTGTGGTATGCATAACCATAGTGTTGCATTTTTTTGGAAGAGGCATGCTTTGATTAAGTAGATTGTAGGTGTTAAGGACCATACTCATCATGGCAAAGCGAGAAGAGTTAAAAGGGAGACCTCACCTAAGAAGGTTTTATGCACTCATTGCCATATAAGTGGACATCAGATTGATCATTATCTTAAACTTCAATCATATTCTCATTCTAGAAATGGTAAAACTAAGATGATTTATCAACATATTAATAAGGTCAATGAAGTTAAATCAATCCATAATGATGTTAAGGAATCCACTAAGGAAATCAAGTTAACTAGGTAGAAATTTTGATTAAGTGGATTAATAATGCACTGGTTTGTCAAAGCATTGTTAAGAATTCTAGTAAGGGAAAGAACAAGCTTTGATGATGCATTATTAGAGTTTGTAAAAACATTTTGAGACAATTTTATCATTTGAAGTATTTCAATTCTCACCTTGTGTTTAATAGCTCTATGTTATGGAATCTCCTATTTATGTTGTGTGAGTTGTCTAGAGAACTTGAACTCATTTGATCAGTTAGAGATAATATCATAATGCATATTGTAGGTTGAGTTAATTCTTTATAACACTTGTCTCATATTTGACTTCTATTTTTAGAATGTATCTATTTTTGGCACATGGATGCATAGATGCATTGTAAGACCCTATGGGCATGTTTAAATGTTAGGCAATATACACTTTGTGTTGTTTGCATTTGCTTATCATATAAGACCCATACTAGGGCATTGTATTGTAACATGTCCACAACAATTATTAAATGTTGTCAGCATTAATAAACTTATTTTTCAATTACATTCAGAAGTATTTTAGTTCACTGCTTTATAGGATGTGACATGGGCAGACAGTTTTGGTATGTTGTGATCAATTTATTAGCAGTTGTAGATTCCTTTACTCATGCCATGTGTAGGAATTTTCACTTGAGTTGTGAATAATTTATTTTTCCAATGTTTATCTCTTACTATGATTGGGTTCTATGTGATGTGATGCAGTAGACTATTTATCAATTTTTAGGAGATCATAAACTTTTAGAGACCAAAAGCCTCTTTTATAGGGAGGTGTGATCTAGAGTTTAGTTCATAAAAAGTTTCCAAGTTTTTATTAAACCAATTTCACAGTGTAGATCTCATCGAGAGCTTTCCAGTGTTTTTTGCGGTTTACAAAATGGACACCATATGCTCAAGATATAGCTTGCTAAAGTTTTCTTACAATAGGGAAATAATGAGTCCAAAAGTGGCATGGCCAAGTGGACCAATCACCCATTGACATGTGGAATTACATTTATTTACGGTCGTGCAAAAAATTTGGGTGGTGTTTGGTTTTGTTTCAGCCTTCGATCTTTAATAGGCAATCATATGGAGATCCGTGGGCCCCGTTATTTGCTCACTGGGGGCCCTCAACGAGGGTCGACACACTTGATTAAGGCGGGGTGCCTTGGCCTCCATCTCACAAAGTATTTTATTTTCATTTTTTTTAAATCATAATTTTGTACCCACTGGATGCATGTCTAATAAATCAATTGTAAGTTTTTTAAAAGCCTTGTAATTTTCCTTGGTAATATTTTACTTACCAAGCCCCATACACCACATGGGAGAACAAACTTACCATGCCCTTCCAGCCACTTTGCTAAGCCACATAGCTCATGATCCATCTACCATGTCCCAGAATATGATAAGTTTGGAGATCATGAGAAATGTGTGCCACATCTACCAAGTCTTACAACGGAGTCATCGACCTCGAGATTGGAGACATCTACCACATCTTATGCCATGAGAAGAGGACATGGAGTTAGCGTATATGCTAAATTTGGTACTTAAACTAATTTACCATGCTAATCTTGGCACCTTAAGCACACCAAAATGGGTGTCGGCATTGTTTAAGCTGGTCACCTACCTTTTTAAAGTCTTGAAAGCCGATTCCATTACCAATGTGGGATTCAAAGGATAAGCCAAGTGCCCAAATAGAAGGCTGAAGACTTGAACTCATGACCCACTGTGTAAAATTGATAATCCTTGACTACTTATACCATGGGTTTCTAATTAATATGAGAGGCATGAAAGTTTATTTTAAGGCAAGCTTCTGCCCAACTGTGTATAGGAGAATTATAGACCCGCTTACAGTATTTAGTCATTTTGGAGCCCTTAAAGGTTGAATCAGAGCTCAAAGTAAACTAGAAACTTATTTAGAATTCTGATACACTCTATGTAGTATATTCATTTGCCCATTTTGGAGAGTTTTTGATGTCATTTTGAGCTACAGAAGTTACCAATTTTGATTTGGAGAAGCCTCTACGTGTGATTCAGGAAGGTGAAGGACGTGCTGAGTCAGCCAAGGTATTTCAAAGGTTTGATCACTAATGTTTTAGAGAGATATGATCTTTTTTTGTTTATAAGTATTATTTTGGCTTGAAAATTTAGCAACATTAATGGATCGATTTGATAAGAACCTAGGGACGTAAGAAATTCTGAACCCCATAAACAATTTCTGTGTTTTGATCTTTAAATTCATTTTTGCATTTCAGTTTCAGTTAATTTGTATATTATAATTTAGATTTTAATTAAAATTCAAAATTTTATCATTTGATTATTTACGAGAAATTGGGTAAATCAATAATTTGAAAAATCTGACGGTTTCAATGGATAATTGATGTAAACTTTCATTTCACCTTTATTTCAATTTTGAAACTTGATTTGGATCAGATTTTATAAGTCTTTAATCATTCCAACACCTTATAAATTGAGAAATTTTTGCTTCCAATTTAGTTTAAATTTTGGAATTAAGAACTTAAGAGATCTTTGTAAATGTTTTAAAAAAGTAGTGAAGTTCCTACTGGTGTTTATAGATCAATAGTCCATAGTATATTGTACTCCATATATATATATAAATATTATTTTCACTACATTGACATGTGATTCTTTGGGAGTATCTTGAAATCTTGCAACCATGCATGTTTCTTGCATGATATCTGGTCTTGATGTAGTTAGCTATAACAAGCTACCTATCATTGATCTATACAAAGTTTGATTTTTTTAAGAGACTCATCATTTTTGCTCAACTTACAACTAGGAGTACCTATTAGTTTTCAATCTTCCATTCCAAACTTCTTGAGCATTTCTTTAGCATACTTGGTTTGGGATATAAATATCCCTTTATTAGTTTATGCTATTTTTAGACTAAGGAAGAAATAAAGTTCTCTAAGCATAGACATCTCAAACTCATTTTACATTTGAGTAGTAAATTCTTTGCTTATTTTATTGTTTCTACCACCAAAAATGATATCATCTACATATACAACAATAATTAACATATTCTGACCTTCTAATTTGAAGTATAGATTGTTGTCTACACTTATTTTATTGAATCCTTGTTGTTGTAAGTACTGGTCTAATCTTGAATACCATGCTCTAGGTGACTACTTTAGACCATATAGAGATTTTTTAGTCTATAAACATAGTCTTCTTCTTCTAAAAATTGAAAACCTTTAGGTTGTTTTATGTAAACTTCCTCTTCTAGGTTCCCATTCAAGAAAGTAGACTTCACATCCATTTGATAGACTTTGAATTTCTTATAAATAGAGAATGCTATAAACATTTTTATGGCTTCCAATCTAGAAACTAGAGAAAAAATTTCCTCAAAATCTATGCCTTTAATTTATGCATATCCTTTGCACACCAATTTGACCTTATTCCTTATAAAAATTCTATCCTCATTGTGTTTTTTTCTAAAGATCCACTTTGTACCTATTACATTCTTGTTTGAAGGTCTTGAAACTAATTCCCAAGTTTTATTAGTTTCAATTTAGCTTAGTTCTTCCTCCATGGATTTTAGCCAAATCTCATCCTTGCTAGCTTCAACATATCTCTTAGGTTTAATTTTAGACATTAGAGCAAAACTTAGTCCTTGTTTATTGCAACTCTTCTCCTTGTCTAAAAGCCTAAATTTTTATTTCCAATGATTTACTCTATAGGATGATCCTTTTGAAAAAATCCTATAGGTTCCTTTTCATTTACTTCCTCAGGATCTTCACTATCTATTTCCTCTTCAGACTCTAATTCTTCTTCATAGATGTCTTTGTTACGTTTAACATGTTTCAAGCCTTCATCAACCCTGACATTGATACTCTCTAGAATATTTTGTAGCCTATTATTGTAACATATGTAGGCTTTGCTTTGGATGGAATAACAAAGAAATATTCCTTCATCACGTCTTCATTCAAAGCTTACCAATTTGTCTTCTTTCTCCTGATGTAGCATTTGCTTCCAAACACTCTAAAATAATTAATGGAGGTAGGTTTTCCATACCATATTTCATATAGGGTTTTATCACTATTTACCCTTAGTTGAACTCTATCCAAGATATATACTATTTTTTGTAATACTTCTCTCTAGTAACCATCAAGGAACTTGGCCTATTTTAGCATTGTTTTGGCCATCCCCTTGACTATTATATTATTTATTTCAACAACTCCATTCTATTGTGGAGACCTTGGTGTAGAGTAATTCCTTTTGATTCCATGCTTCTCACAATATTTTATGAAATCATTTGAGGTGAATTATCCACCTCTATAAGATCTTAAGCATTTAATTTTTCATCCAATCTCTTTCTCCACCATGGCCCAAAAGATTTTGAATCTTTCAAATTCTTGAGACTTGTCCTTCAAAAAGGTTAACCATGTCATTCTTGAGTAATCATGTACAATAAGCATGAAGTACCTTTCTCCTTTGGATCCTCTTGTCTTAGTAGGACAACAAAGATCAATATGAACTAACTCTAAAGTCTTTGTAGTTACATACTCCTTTATTTGAAATTTGAATCTTATTTGCTTTCCTTGCTAACATGCCTTATAAGTAGTGTCTGAAGGTTTGGTTATCTTAAGCATATGTCTAACACACTTATTTGAACTCACTTTTACTAGGTTATCAAAGTTGATATGACCCATTCTTCCATGCCATAACCAAATCTCATAAACCTTTTCTATTAGGTATCTATTACCATTCACTTCACTAAGAATATAGATATTGCTTTTAGTTCTTTTCCATTCTATAATTTTTCTTCTAGATCTCCTTATCTTATATATTTCTGCATTAAATGTGACCTTATATCCATTGTCACACATTTGGTTGATACTTAGTAGATTGTGTTTCAATATTTTAACATAAATGACATCATATGTAGGAAGTTTTCAATATATGTTCAAGGTTCCTTTACCATGGATATTTATTGCATTATTATCTCCCAAGCTGACAAATCCTTCCTTACATTTTCTTAGTTTGATGAACTTGCTCTTGTCACCAGTCATGTATTTTGAGCAACCACTATTTATTACCCACAAATTTTATTCCTTGGTATAGAGTGTAATTTGAAAAATCATGGATTGCACAAATTTATGATCTTTTACTTTCCACACATCCTTATGTTTCTTATTTGGTTTATTTGTTCATTTTTCAGAGACTTGTGAACCTTTATTCACATTAGAAGGCATGCCTTTCTTTTCACTTTGTATATTTGGTCTTACAAAGTTTGTTCTAAATTGTTTAGTTATGTGACCAAAATTATTGAAATTATAACATATTATATTTATATCTAACAAGGGAACAAATGAATTTGTGCTTATAAAGTTTTTTTTCCTTTTAGGTATAACCTTAAATTCACTAACCCTATGACCAAACTGATTACAGGTATAACAATAACCATAGAAAAATGAGGAATACCTGGTCATAGAATTTATTTGTATAAGATGAGGAGGTCTTATTAACACTAGATTATTCAAGTCTCTCACCCTTATGTAACCATCTACATCAGCTACCTTTATGTTCTACATCTTCCTTGAGTTTGCAAAGATTGACTCATTATTCTTCTTTTTTTATTTGGGCTTATTTTTTCCTTCATCTTTCTTCACATGAGCTATGCTTGTATCTTTATTTGTATCTCTAGATGTATTATTACAAGCTTCTTCAATCTTTATTCTTGTTTCTCCATCTACTTTGAAGTTATCATATAAGTTTTTAGATGTACTAGTTATGGGAATTTTCCCTTTTTCAAAACCAAGACTAGTTCTTTCTTTTGATGGATTTTGAGAGTTGATTAATTCTTCAAGAATTTTTGAACCTCCTATCAAATTCAGTATTTTGTCTATTTGTTCTTCAAATTTTTCAATTTCTTTCCTCAAATACACTATCTCTACTTCTAACTTTAAGTACTCATCAGATTTAGACTATATTTTAAATTTGACTACATCTTTTATTATTTTAGCCTCTTCAAATTGTGTCTTTAGGCTAACTACTATCTGATCATATTTTTCAAGACTATTGGATACTTTTTTAGTCTTCTTTCATGCCTACTTATTCTACTTTAAGTTATTTTTTCTCAACTTTTCAATTTCATTTAGAGCAAAAAAGAGTTTACCCTCTATATCCACTTCTCCTTCCTCTTCTTGATTTGAGTCTTCAACTTCTTTTTCTTGATCCATATAAGTTGATTCTAGTGTCATGAATAGGAGTTCATTTCCCTTAGCCATAAAGACACAATCATGATCATCATATGATCTATCACACTCATCCAATGAATCACTATCTTCTTTTATGTAAAATCCCTTCTTATTTTTAAAGAAGTTATTCTTTTTGAACTAGTGGGGTTTCATATTTTTACTATCCTCTTCTTGCTTAGAATTGTCCTTTTTTTATAAGGACATGTAGTCACAAAATATCCTACCTTACCATAGTTAAATCATTTAAAGGGTAACTTACCTTTGTACTTCCTATATCTTCTTCTTAATTTTCTCACAAATTTGGCTTCTGCTTCATCATCTCCTCAAATTTGGATGTATGTGATTCTAATTTTACTTGTTTGGATGCATTCAATACAACTTCTCTCTTTAAAGTAACTAATTCCCCCATTCTCATCTCATAAGCTATGAAGGTTTTGTGCAAATCATCTATAGTGAGTTTATCTAGATTTTTTGTTTCCTCTATTACAAAAATTTTAGAGTCATACCTTGATGGTAGAGATCTTAGGACCTTTTTGACAATGACCAAATATTTCATCTTTTCTCCAAGGCCTCTTATTGCATTGACTATTTCATTTACTCTAAGGAGGTGGTCTATAATTTTCTCTTCTTCTTTCATTTTAAAACTTGCCTTTTTATGTTTGTAGTTTGACATGCTTTACTTTATCATCACCTTCATATATTCTCTTCAACTTGTTTCAGATATCATGTGCATATTGACAATGCATTACTTTTAAAAATTTTGAGTTAGATAATCCACAAAAGATAACATTCTTTACCTTAGCATTTCTCTCTATTCCTTCTTTATAGCCTGATCAGTATGAGTTATAGTAGGGGTTATATATCCATTTATAATAGACATCCATACAACAAACCATAATGAAGATGAATATGCTTCCATTCTAATGCTCCAAAATGCATATTTTGATCCATCAAAGAGAGGTGCTTCATTTGAGTAAGAACCTTGATCCAAAAATTAGGTGCTTTGGCTGAAAGATAATTCAAAAACAAGAATAACATAATTGTAATAATGTTATCTCTAAGAAGAGATGTTTTATTGATCAAATTTGTAGATCCAAATGTATGCCTATCTCTGAGAAGAGATTTTTTATTTCCTTTTCAAGATACATCTATTTTTATACATAATTTAAATGTAGGAGGAGGATATGAAAGGTCATCAATCTCAAGGGAGATGAATGGTTCAACTTCCATGATTTACAACATTATAGAATCCAAGAAATTACTATTCTTAAAAACTTTCTATTTTTAGACTGCACTATTAAAATTGAAATTGAGGACACTTCTATTAGAATTTCAAGGGTCAAAAACCATTAATCATATCTCCATGCTATTTCATCGCATTCTCCTCATTCTTATATTTCCAATGATTCAAATAGGGAGTCAAACAAAGCTATGATGAAAAATTTATGGCTCCAAAAAATTTTACCACCAATTGGGGTAGAACCATCGCCTAAATTATCACCTGAAATGTTGCTCAGATCAAGCCTTCTTCACTAGCCATTTTTGTTCACTGCCTAAGATCTACCTGCAGTGATTAAGCTTCTTCATTTATCTTCATCTAAACCTATGGACAATATATATGATATTCACTTGAAAAACCCATAATGGATCTTCAATTTTTTTCTCTAAAAACATCTAAAAATGGTATTTATGAAAGCATGACAACTTTATATGATAATATTGCAACTGGTGCAATTATAAATAAAGTTCTTCTCTCCATAAATATTTTCTATGACTGATTCTCTTGACATCAATGAGATCCATAGTGCCAACTATCTCCTTTTTTACATCAAATGACAATCATATTTCCAACACTCAATCAATCCACAAAATTGGAGAAGAATGAATATTTGCACATATCAAGTCAAGCAAAAATTCCTTAAATTTCCTATTAATATGAATATCCAAAATTATCCTCCCTTGAGACTGAGAGGTTACATGTATTTATAAGTTTTGGATGGGTAATGCCTCATCTCTTCAATATTTACTTAAAATTATAAGTCCAAAAATAAAAACTTTCATTCAAAATCATGAAAATATGCATGTATAATGATAATACTCAGAATAGATTTCCTAGCTAAAAGTAAATTATGCATGTACAATAAATAAATTAGGAACTAAAGTCTCACCTTGGTAATAACCATGAAGATACAAAACCATTCTAAAATTAGAGTACTAATGTAATGCCTTACACTGGATTACTCAATGAAGATACTACAGTTACAACTATGGCATAGACTAAGATCTTTGTGAAGCTAAGAGGCACTAACAACTAATTGTGTGCATGTTATAGACACAAAATCTACTTCTTATAGACACAAAAGGATCACTTCACCTAGTGTATAAGTTATTTCAAATTATTTATCTATGACTTCAAAAATTATTAATTAAGGCTTCATAACTCTAACTGCCTCAGTCATTAATCTTTTTTGCTCTGCCTCTGAGATCTTGAACTCGACTATTAAAGCCCTGGCCCTTGTTACTCTATCTTTGGAAAAAATATCCAACTTTAGTACCTCTTTATTGGTTTTATACATAATACCTTCTACTTTTTCTCTAAATTTTTCAATCGAGTGGAGAAGTTTCTAAACATTGGGTCTATTGACAAACTCCCTTGCTTGGGTGATCACCCTAGTTACTCTCATATATCACTGAATTTTTAGTGCTTCACTTTCATGACTAACAAAAAGACTCATCAACTTCTTCATTTTTAATGCCAATTTAGGGAGGCATCCCTCTTGGAAATCACATTATTTAAACACCAAGAATCATCTATGTTGGTCATGATATTTAGTTAATCAAAGGTACTAATCATGGAACACTAAGCATGAAAATTCAATCTTCTTTCTTTATCCTTCATTTTATTCCACAATGTGACAATATCTACTCTATGGGCCTGACTACCTACCAAAGACACTCTAATATTAAACAAAATACAATATAGATTTGTAGATGCACTTGTACATCATTAATCACTTTCTAAGGATCATATATAATATGTATCTACTTTCACCATTTTAAGGCTTCCTCAATACTCTAGTGCATCACCTTCATTACCACCCTACTGGAATCCACAAAAGTGTTGAAATCCTTAATGTATTTGGTAGGATCATTGGGATTTCTTTTGGGCCTTTTGGATAAAGAGAATAAGTTTAATCTTTGTTCAAATTATTCCTTTCCTTTTGTTCTTATATTTACCATCTTACTCTTCCTCACTCTCTGTATAGTCCCACTATATTTTTCAAACTGAGTGGATAGCTCTATCAAAACTAGAATTTACCTTTCATATCTGACATTCTACATCTCCCTTACCCATTGAGGATATATAAGTTCTCCTATTTATTCTTCTTAATTAAGTTTTGAAGATGTATAAGGTTGAGAGGTCATTGCAATGGATTGATCATAGTGGTTGGCAGTGATGCATTTATTTGAATAGGGATTTGGGGGATTTTCTAGCCAACCACTTCCCATGGAGATATTTCTTTCCTAGGTGTCACCTTACTAATAATTTAGTTAAACCCAAGGTTATCTCCATCATCATGGTTTCTTTTGGTAGGGCCAATGAATTGGGCATGAGAAGCTCTATTTGGGTTAACTTCTTCCTAAGAGTTGGTGGCTTATTAAAAATATAAATTATAACCAAATTCTCAAAATGTAGCACACTAAGAGTCCTTTATTATTTTTGGTGAGGAAATAATATTTGAATCCATATTAGTGATAATATAATTAGATGATACAATGTTAGGCATTACTCCAGGTATACTTACAATTGGAATTTTTACATTAGGCACTCAAGAAATGATATAAGAGACCACCGCATAGATTTTCTAATTTTTTCTAGTGTGAGGTTGGCTAAGGTGTCTCCTCCTTCTTGCTCACCCAGACTCAAAGCTTTGACTTTCTCCAGCTTAGCTTCTTCATCATCTGGTTATGCCATGCATGTCTCTTGTTCTTCTCCTTACGACTTGTTCTGGTTCTTCTTCTTTTCCCAACTCTATTGTAGCCTTTATATCTTTTTACTCCTCTTCGATAGCTTCTTCTATAATAGGGATACCAGGTTATGGTCTCTCTTCTATTTTTTTATCTTGGAAAGAAGTATGGGAGTCCTTATGCTTCCTTTGGTGTGTGAATATAGGTGGAGTGGAGAGTGGATGATATGGTAGAGGGGTTATGCGAACAACTTTGGTAGGAGGTAGAGTTCAAGATGATAAAGTGGAAGGGATGAAAGGCACAGGACTTCCCTGAGGGGACTTAGGAGATTAGGGAGAGTCAAGATCTATTATAATTTAAGTAAAATCTATTTTCAAGAATTTAGGGTGGTTCACTTGGGTGACTGAGGTAAGAGGAGGCAAAGAAGTCATCAAAAAATTATTCTTCCTTTGGTCAGTTGATAAGATGATAGGCTCTCCCTAGTAGTTATTGTGCCCATGACTTATTCATATAAAGTTGTTAAATTAGAATGGACTTGACAAATAGGAAGTCCTCTCAAAATATCCCTCTTGAGATGAGGATTTGATTCCCTCTTACTCCTAGATTTATTTGGTTACTCTTTTATGGATTTTGTTTAAGGGGAAAGAGGTTGATCCAATGACTAAGAACCTTGTGGTGGATATGGAGGCCATTAATAACTTCATGCATTCTAGGTCTCTTCCTATGTTTCCTTTGGGTTATATTATAGAGATTTTTTAAGTATCATAGGCATTTTATCATCTTTCATCTTTATCCAAAATTTAGAGTTATCTAAGGTATTTAAGATAATTTTATCATGATCATATGCCTGGTGATTATAAGAGACATGCACTTTCTTATTTTACAAGATAGTTTTGAGATACCCCCTTATTCTCTTCTTAGGGTCACATTCTCTTAATGGTGCAAGTTTTAAGTTGTACTATGTTCAAGCCCTACTAGTTAAAATGAAATGTGGCCTAGTCACATATTGGTGTTGCCTAATTCTAAAATGAGTTTTAAAGTAGTAGGTCAAATGTCTATAACCTAATTCTTCACCAATACTATTAAATACTTGATAGGTTATCTCTTATTCTAAAATATGATATAGAACATGATGTGGCAATAGTAAATGATCAATCCTAGTACCCTCCACTCAGATGATGGTTACATCTAGATATAACAAATAATCTCCCATTTTGTTAAGGGTATGTGTTATGTTTTTGAATAGTTTAGCCATTGGGGTGCCTTGAATTACTTGGTATATATGAGGATATACCTCACTACTTATCCTTCTAATATCATTCATGTACCTATGAATGAACATAAAGGATAAATCCCCTTTGACCCTATTTCTAAATATTTGTCTGATGGTTTCCATTCTTGACCATAAGGCATGTACATAACAACCATTATCGCATCTAGAAAATAAGACATCATGTATAAATTTCCATCCTCATGACTATGATCAAGTTAAAGTATTTGATTCTTTATCCATGCACTTATGATCTCCCCTGGTGCTACTAATTTATTAGTTATCAATAGTATATCCAGTAGTGGAACCCATTCGACTTGAACCTAGGCAATACTCTGGAAACCATAGAACCTATTCAATAGTGCCTTTATTATTACAACTCTAGGTATAAATTTAATGATACAATTGGAGGATATTTCCCCATTTGGATTTATCCTCTAGCACTTTGCATGCCATTACTTCAACTTTTAATTTACAATGTTATACTCAAGCTAAACATTGGCTAAGACTTGATTATAGGTAGTCTCAGGGTAGGGAAGCCAAAGATATCTTTTAAATGGCATTATTGAGATGTAATTAGAGGTAACCTGAAATTTATTTATGTGTATGATATCCCCAATAGTGGTTCTATTAAATAATAAAACCTTCAATATGTTAATGCATGGCATTACCTCAGGTTTAGCCATAGATTGGTGGAGGCCTTACTCTTTAATTGGAGGAAAATCATATATATATATATATAATTTGGCCTATGGAGAGACTTCATCCTCTATGGAATAGGATCAGATTGATTTAACCTCTTTCTAGAGTGCCAAGTAATGTGGGAATTAAAATTTCATAGCACTCTTCTCATATACTATATCTTTATATTCATTCAATCCCACAAATGAGTGTGGGGAGGGGATTGAAATCTTGCCTTTATTTTAAAAAGAGGCCATCATCCTCTTTTGGTATCTGTAACGCTTGTGAAGTCCTTAACTGGTTTATTTTATGCTTAGTGGTTGAAGAAATCTAGGGCTCACTTGATGTTAGGAAGCTTGAGTACGCAATTATTTAATCAAAAGAGCAATACCAAAGTGAATCCTTCTTAATGCATATTTTGTATATATCACTTGTAGGCTTGATTATCAAATATTTTCATGCAACTTCAATGCAAATAGAAAACTTCTTGTTATAATTCCCATTTCAATTTGAATGTGCCAGTCAACTTTGGTGGGTTCCCTTACTTTCCAAGTGGTGATCATTCATTAATTATTTATGTTGAATCATTAATTTTGAGACTATTTTCATCCATTCATTAATTTTCTTCTTTTTCATATTGTCGATCATTCTCTTTTATGTTTTGGTCTTACCTTTCATGGATAGTGCCACTTGTTAGGTCCTTGTTAACCTGGACCCTTAAAAAAAAAATTGTGCTGGGTAAGTCCCATAATAGAGAGTTAACATGATTAAGACACACTAAATGATCTCAACAAACAAGACACTCATGAGCTCAAAACCATTAGATTATAGACCAAAGGACTGCTTAACCTTCTAAAGAGGTAGATTACCACCAATGTGCCAAGTGTAAATTACTCAAAACCCCAAAAGCTTAGAAGTTTAGGAATATTGGATTACAGACAAAAGAACCACTTAACCTTCCTATGGATGTAGATTACCATGATTGAGACACATGGAATGATATCACAACCTCATAGACTTGAGAGCTTAGAACCATTAACACTGGTGTGTTTACAGATCCTGGGTGGCTCAATAGCTTGAAAGACTTAATCTTTTATAATCATACAAAGCTCTAAGTGACTTACAAATTTTATATTCATCCAAAAATCTAAATGACAAGAGAATGATGCCTGTCAAAACCACGTGGAATATTTATAGAGGTCCTGATTAGAGAAAATGAATGGTCTTAGGTTGTTAATTCTATGATAAAAATATATATACTAGGACATAGAAATATTATATCCATTAGTTTGTAAATCATATCAAAGTAAAAAACTATGAAAATCCAAGGTTCAAAATAACTTAATTTACTAGTTTAATCTTATATTTTTACAAATTGAACTTGGGAAATGTTTTATTTTCCATAAATAGCTCTAGATGACAAATACATGATACCCTAGTCATATATCTTTAGGCTCATAACTCCCCAAATAGAGGTTTTTTCAATAATGGATCCCTATTTTTAAAATTTTAAAAATGGGGTGTGTATGTTAGGTCACAACAATTCTCTTATCCACTAAGTGTTGGATGTAGGTTTGGGAGCTTTATTACTTTGTAAATATTTAGTTACATGGCCCAACATGTAGTTTTTTCAAATTTCATCTTCCTTTTCATATTCAATTTCTTGCCTCCATTTCCCACAATTAGACTTAAGGATAATTGATATAAGTAGGGGATTATATATTTAGATATAGGTGTTGAATGGAGTTACAACAAGCCTCATCTTGGATTTGGTTACCAGGTCTAGGGATATGGGTTTGGCAATGGCTTTTTTTTTCCAATAATAATCTTTTCTTACTAGAATTCTAATGATAGTGTTAGAAGAGAAATCCAAAGTGGAATTTCTTTCATAGAGTCATTGTTCAAATTAAATCTAGTTTCCTCTTCCTAAGAAAAAGTGGTTAAGATTTTATCATGAACCAAGGTCCCTCTAGTAGTGTTCTAATATAATCCACAATGTTTGAAAAAGAGATGAGAAAAAATAGTTTAGCCATTGCCATAACCTTTAGCTATCCTTTGCGCTTCCACTTACGATTAACCCATTCTTGAAAAGCATCAATATTAGGTCTAAACCTATTAAACCTAGATATTAATGAGTTTTTGAGACTTACATTTACCTTTTCCATGTACATATTAGGTATATTATATATATATATATATATATATATATATATATATATATATATATATATATATATATATATCATTATCCTATAAAATAGGTGTTGTTCATCCCAAAATACTTTAGGCTGAAAGCACTCATGAGGTTGAGTGTTCCAAGGAGAAAAGTGGGGGACAATACATAGGATAAATATATCCCATTTTTAATTTTAGGATTGATGTTGGTTAAATCTAAGGACTGATAATTTTGACCTTACTTTACTCAAAAATTAATAAATTTTACCATTGAAGGCTCAGTGTTTATTTGATGACAATTGGAATGCATTCTTTGTTCTACTCTTTAAGGTTGGAGTACCATTAAGTATCATTATATAATAAGGGATAATGTAGTTTATTTTAAAAACAAACATAAAAAATAAGGATAAAGGGATATTATAAAAGAGAGTTTTTATTTATGATAATGTTAATTCTTCAAGTGCCAAAATATGCCCAGTCATAGTTATACCACTATGTACATGATTTAGTAGTTGCAAAAACTTGTAGGGGAACAATGGGAAAGTTTCTAAGGATTAAATATGAATTCATAACTCAATAATTCTTCACTAAATGTAAAAACATAAAATACCTATATCTATTGCACACGGAGCTTTTAGACTACTTTACAGAAGCAAGCACATAAAGCAAAGTGTTATAAGGGAAATGAAAATAATTCATAAGTGAATTAGACTTGATGTAACATAATTTAATTATTATATTTATTTATTAACTAAGCATATTAATAACCTTTTGACATGGGAATTGACTCAAAATAGGAAATAATGGAAAACATTTTATAATTAAAAGAAAAGTTTTAAACAAGTAAAAAAATATAGTACAGTTTTGATAGAGTTTCTTTACACTGAGTGCTTATCCTGGTATACAAGAAAAGTCCAAAACTAAGGGATAATATTAGGTTTAATTCTAAATAAATTCCCAAAATGTTTTGGGACTGAAATTTTTTGACCTTTTACAATATGAATAATGTCCCTTATATAGACATATTTTTCCATGAAGCTCACTCAACCCACTACTAGGGTGGTTAGAATATTCAATGGTGATTAGAGAATGTATTTGGGATTCTAATAGATTTATTGCCTAAGCATGATCTATAATTAGAATCCACACATATTTAAATTCAAATATTTTTACTTTATGCTCTTTATCTCTTCTCACTCTTTATAATGTGCATGCCAATAAATGACTCACACCATACTAAGTGTTTTACATTGAATTATAGGGACTAATTATGAATAGATTCAAATATTAGTGGCAGATTTTTATTAGGATTTTCTTAGGAATACCATTCCACTATGCCCTACATATACTTTTGTAATCAATTAATAGACTAATTAGATGGATATGTCAATCTGGCCTAACTCTAGGACCTTTGATTCAATTTATCATTACTCATCTTAAATTCTATCACTTCTAAGCATTTCAAGTGGTGAGGAAACACTTGCATTCTGACTGAGTTATTTAGACTTGACACATAGTCCATTTAAGGTCTTGATAGCCTTAATGTCCAATAATTTTGGCTCTTGGGATCCTTTGGTGAATAGGCCTACTTATATGGCTATCAACCTTATATACTTTCCCAAGGTTGATTTCCTTATGATGCAATAGCCTATCACTTTACCTGGGGATTACCTATGTTTCAACTATGACTTGGCCATGTATTAGCAGGATGTTACTATTGGCCAATTTGGCCCACATACAATATTCTACCTGAACGGATGAGCTGAATAGAGTTTTGGATGGAATGAGTGGTCTAAACATCACATGTAGCTTGCAAAGCTTTTGAAACACTTTAAGTAAATTTAAAGTGTAATTTATCAATTTTTGAGGAAGCAGGTTCTCATGGTGATCAATGTAGTCAGGATCATGGAATGAGTTTCACAGGTTTTAAAAACTCATTTAAGCCTTAAAATTTATTACACAAGCATAGAAGATCTAGACTATCATTGGCATGTCATATATAAATAAATAGTTCAATCTAATTGTACATTTAATAAATGCACTTTTGGAGCCTCTCAAGCTAAAAGATTGTATGGCCATGAAGTTTTTCATGCTTAGATCATCCTCTACAAATTTCATGTCTTGATGAGCTTGATATCTCAAGATATAAACCTTTAAATTTAGACTTGTAAAGTGAAACGTGCACGTGGACATCAAGTTTAAGCTTTGTGAAATAGTCATTTGAATTCAAAGTTCCCAAGGATGAATGCAGATCTGACAAGTATCCAAATCTTGGGAGTCCATATCAAATCCAATGGTGAGTGGAAACTTCATGATGTGAGTTCCAAAGATCTAACGGAGTGAATTTGATTATACATCAAAGATAGATAGTGAGCATCAAGTCAAAAAGTTAGCATAAATGTATCAATGATAAGTGTCAAGATCTTGAACACCTAGTCAAGATCATGGAATGAGTTTCACAGGTCTCAAAAAATCATTTTAAGCCTTAAAATTTATTACACAAGCATAGAAGATCCAGACTATCATTAGCATGTTATACATAAATAAATAGGTCAATCTAATTGTACATTTAATAAATGCACTTTTGGAGCCTCTCAAGCTAAAAGATTGTATGGACATGAATTTTTTCATGCTTAGATCATCCTTTACAAATTTCATGTCTTGATGAGCTTGATATCTCAAGATATAAACCTTTAAATTTAGACTTTTAGAGTGAAACGTGCACGTAGACATCAAGTTTAAGCTTTGTGAAATATTCATTTGAATTTAAAGTTCCCAAGGATGAATGCAGAGCTGACAAGTATCCAAATCTTTGGAGTCCATATCAAATCCAATGGTGTGTGGAAACTTAATTATGTAAGTGAGTCCCAAAGATCTAACAGAGTGCATTTGATTATACATAAAAGATAGATAGTGAGTATCAAGTCAAAAAGTTAGAATAAATGCATCAATGATAAGTGTCAATATCTTGAGTACCTAATCAGAGATCTAATAGTGTATGGTTATTGATAACATTAGTGGGCCCAAATAGATCAATAGAGCACATGTAATCATAAAAAATAATATCAATAACAAGTGATGAATCAAAAGGTCAATAGAACCTAAGAGCAAATACATAGGTGAAAAGTGTCCTAACCATATTAAGCTAATAGAAGATCTATGCCTTACATTCATTCATACCAAGATATATCGATGGTGCACATGAGGTCAAGAATTTAAATAACTAATAGTAGGATCCTATAGGATGAATGAAGAGCTAATAGTTGGTAAAATATGAGGAGCCCAGAGTGAGATCGATGGTTAATATCAAAATTTGAAAGCTAAGGGACTTTAATGGAGAGAAAGCATGACCTAAGGTCAAACTAGAGGATGCCATGAAATTAGAGACATTGGATAGAGGATCTCACCACCTTGAGTATTTAAAATACATAAATGCAAGATCAAACATGATCTAGATAACCAAGATCAGACCTTGAAAAGCCATCTAACACCATTAAAACCTTGTAAAGCTTCTTGAGAGCTTCTAGATGTAGGTTTTACATCTCATTTAGACTCTATAGGCCCTAGCATATGGATCTTTGTTTTCAATCATAATTATATGAAAACCAATAAATTGATTGGTTTCCATCCATAATAGATCTATATTTGGGATTTAGAAGCAACGATAAAATGGTGACTATGTAAGGAATGTCAAAAATAACATCATGAGCAAGCTCAAGTAACTACCTAATAACGTGAAGAATATCAAGCATGATTGAGGAAGAAAGTGAAAAGCATTAATTCAAAAGAGCTCGAGAAGGATTAATGCAATGGTAGGGATTAATTCCTACAACTAGTCTTGATCTTCACATTCTCCATAATGTCAAAGAAAGATACAGTGACATTAATGCAGAGGAAGGCTAAAGAAGGATTATGGTGGTAGTTTTTTTAAGTGGAACTGGGCTCATTAATGACACTTTTAGCACCAATTTATCTCTTACCTTCTTTCTTCCTATAAATACTAGCTTTGAACTCTTGATTTGAATCCCTTGATTGGGTATAGCAAACCTCTGCTAAAATCACTTTGTAAACTCTTTGAAGCAATATAAGACAATTTTAGATTCTATTTTAATGCTAAGTGTACATTATTAAAGTTTGATTTATAAAATTTATGTTGCTTATTCACCATTTGTAGGTCTTTCATGTACCTTGCTTTAAGATTGTTAGTTTCTTGCAAGTTGTGTGAAGTGTTAGCTAGTGAGGTTTCTCTTGAAATGTCATAAGTCCATAGTGTCTTACATAGACCTATTTATTTTTATCCTTAAAGTTTCAGGTCTCTTTTCAACTATCATAAAAAATAATCATGTTTGGAATTCTATCATAGAATCTAATCAATCCTTTTCCCCATTGGATTCATAAGTAGTCATGAAAGTGTCCAAGTTGAGAGTGGATCATTGAACATTTAGTGCATCACCATACTTAAAGTATATTTTCATTCATGTATTTCTCCCCTTTTCATCTTAATAGATTAAGTTTTAAGAAGAGAGATTCAAATTTTCATATCTAAAGAACTAGCCTCATTAAAAACCCTAGAGGTCTAACCCAAAATTAGGTAACCCATAGCCTATGGTCATTCCCATGTTGAACTAGGTTTGGGTAGCTGAACAATATTTTGCTCAACTAGGGTACAACCTAAAACCTCCAATAGTTTATTGCATTCTCTATGGGATACATTCTCTTTGGCATAGCCAAATTTTGGAGTTGAGAAGAAGTATTTCCAATAGAGGGAGACATCCACCATCATTAGAAGTTGAAGCTTATCCAAGTTACAGAGTTTATATCATCATCCAGACAACACCTCTCATGTCAAAGGTTACTAGCAGGTCAGCTAATAAAGGTATTCCCTTTGAATTCATTGAGATACCTTCTATTTCATATAAAATATCAAGATTAAATAGGGCAGGTCCTTATCCCCAAAATAAATATTCATCTCCCAACCATCTTATTGTTTTAAGTAGTGCAACCCCTACTATTCAAATGTTAAGGCCCAAAATGCAAACTTTTATACCCTTCAATGGTGACAACCTTCTTAACCTTTGGTAACATGATGGTATCCCTACTACCTCTTTGAATAGTCCACCATACTTTATAGAAAAAAACTCCACCACCCCTATAGAGCACATAGCTGACATTACAAACCTTTGTTCAATATATAACATTATGCAAGAGAATCTAGCCATGAGCCTACTAGCCACATTCTTGAAAGGTAAATCATTATAATGGTATAGGGGTCTATATCTTGCCTTAATCAATACTTGGGATGAGTTTGGTGAGTGCCTTTGTAAACATTTTGAGGATATAAGTGACTATGTGTCACTTGTTGGACAACTTACCTCAATCAAGACGGCACCTCAAAAATCTATGGTTAATTTCAACTATAGATTCCAAAAGACTTGGGATAGGATCCTTATCATCATTAGACCCACACCTAATTATGTTTTTATTTACTATTTAAGGGAATTAAATTTAGACATTATAGTCATGGGCCAATCTATGGGTGGGACAACTCTGCCTAGGGTTTATGAGATATTTATAAGGGCATAAAACTATTTGATACAAGTAGGGAAACTCATGCCAGGACCTCTCATGCCACTTTTTCCTAAGCTTCAGCCAACCCCACCTACCATTTCTCCATTACCCACTCCAAACAATCAATCCTAACCTGATGATAGTCAAGTGGATAAATTTACGAGGAGTGAGAGGTTGTTAAAGGCACAAAATAACAAGTTAGTGGCTATAGACAGATAGCAATAGAATTTATATAGACCATACTAAGGTCCCTTCCAAGACTAATACCCTGCTCAATCATACAATAGACCCCCTTATCCATTAAATCAACAATCCCAAGGCCAAATTACTCAAGGTAGATCTTATAATAGTTACAATGATATATCTACAAGTAGATCAAGAGTCTTGGTCCCCATAAAAAATAACCTTGCACAAGAACTTCAATGGTAATCAGGAGGGTAGTCTAATGAGATCATAATGGCTACAAGTGGATAAATGTATCAAGATCCTAGTTGGTAGCATGCTCCATTCCAAGGCCATAACACAATACCTCATCCACCATAAGTCCCCCTAATAAATTAAGGTAATATGCCCACCTTAACACCATTGAAAGATCAAATTGAATAGCAAGGGAGCATGAGTAAGGCACCAACTAACACCATGTGCATAAAATTTCAATAAGAGGAGTATATGTTTAATCATTTAGTAGTAAACATAGGGAAAACTACTTAAAGGGTGGATGAACTAGTTATAACAAATATAATGGCTAAAAGGATGATGTTGAATGATAATTTAGGGAAGCCTAAGGCTTATTCAACACCTACACAAGTTAGTATGTAGCCTACTACTTTAGATAAATCTGTCAAAAATCCTAAAACTCAACAAACACCTCAACATCATGGGTAGTAATAGAAATATCCTTTTGTTCCTCATGTCACTCAAGGGCCAAGTGATACTTCTACTTCTAAGGTATAGCTCAAAGGCACTAGTCTTCCTTTCAATATTATAGATCATATGAAAAATGATAATGTTATTATGTCTATGTATGATGCTCTATCTATCCCAAGATAGAAAGAGATCCTTCAGCAAGAGCTCTTCAAGCTTTCTCAAGTGAATAAGACATCTAATAAGGTGAACACTATTTTTATAAATAGTAGTCAACCTATTTAAATTCAAGTTCCTAATCAAGATCCTATTAAAGACCAAGTTCATAATGTTGTTCATCCCCCTAAGGTTGTCAATCCCCCTTCATTCTATTTATCAGTCATCATAGGGGATTGTTTAATGCTTAATTGTATGATAGATTCTAGAGCTTCAAATTCAGTTATGCCTAAAGCCATAATAGATAAGCTTGAGCTTAAATATGTGCCTAATGAAAAAGGTGTTCTCTAGTTAGATGGTTACCCTAATAAAATATTAGGTATATTGAAAGACCTTAAGATTACATTGGTAGCTTGCCCAAATTGTGTCATTACTTAGGATGTAATGGTTGCAGACCTACCCCCATATTTTACCCTATGCCTATCTAGGGAATTTACTACAAAAATTGGGGGTTATTTGTCCTCTGACTAGTCATATGTGGTTTTGAGGAATAGATATGAGACTAGGGCCACTATTAAGTTAAAACTTATCTCTAGGTTCCATCTAGATCCCTATATGCCTAACCTTATAAATTTTAACTATACCATATTTAAAGAAGATGAAAATGTTAGTGAATAAGAGCCTCATGATCATATTGAAGGCATTTTAGACATATACCTAGATGAATGGGTAGTTGACAATGATGGATTTTATGCCTACACTAATATTAAATAATTAGGCTTAGGGGTGTATTGTATGCATGAGGGTGTTGTTATACCTTGCCTAACTAAAAACACTCAAGAGGAAGATGGTTTATGGACTTTATTCTTTGATGGCTCAAGGTCAAAGAATGGTAGCAAAACTAGAGCCATGTTAGTTTCACCCTTAGATCATAGGAACTATTCATCTACAATATTTCAATTTAGTTGTAATTCAAACACAACTAAATATGAAGCTCTTTTACATGATTTACAAGAGGCAAGAAGAAGAGGTTTCAAACTTTTTCAAGTCAAAGGTGATAGTGAGATTGTTGTGTAGCAAGTGAGAGGCATAAGTGTAGTTAAAAACCATCATTTTAAAGCTTACACAAATCTTGTATGGGATCTCATTGAGGAATTCTTGACATTTAATATATAATCCATACCAATAGAAGTAAATCAACATGCAGATAGGATTATAGCCATTGGAGCTCAGTATGAGGCTCTCAAAGGAGTCAAAGGTAACCAGATTCAAGATAAGATCAAGGTCATATGTAGGTTATCTATACCGATAATGAGGTGAGTTGGTAGGTGTTTGATACTGATGACCAAATTATATGTTTTCTAATGTAGGAGGTAGAATTCTACCATAAAAATCAAATAAAATTCTAACATTAGTATGATGATCAAATAGTGAATTTGAGATCTAACAAGCTACCTAAGGGTCTTGTGACATCATATTCAATTAAAATTACCAAGTGAGAAGAGGCAAGCCATGTATCTCATCCACAGAGGAACATTATGAAAGGATAGAGATCTTCAAAGATAAATTGTTGAACTTAGGAAATATTAACATAGAAAAAGAGAGAGATGCATTTTTTGATTTATACCAAGAGGTCACTTATTTATTTGCATGGGAATACAAGGATTTGAAGGGTTTTGATCCCAAACTTGCACAACATACAACTGAACTAGAGAGCAATGCAAAACCAGTCAGGTAGAAACAAAGGCCTATCAACCTAAAATTAAAAGAGTTGATGAGAAGGGATATATTTAAGTTTATTAAATCAAAAATAATATTCCCCATTAAACATTCCTCATGTGTGGCAAACCTTGTGCCACTGAGGAAGAAGAATGGGGAAATGCATTTATGTGTTGACTTTAGGGACCTCGATAAAGTATCCCTAAAAGACCATTATCCACTGCCCTTAATGGATCATATTCTTTAAAAGGTGGTAGGTTCTTATAGATTCTCATTTCTTGATGGCTACTATGGTTATAATCATATCATGGTCAAGGAATAAGATAGGCGTAAGACTGCTTTCACCATAAAGTGGGGCACTTACGCATATATGAAAATTCCCTTCGAACTATCCAATGTTGGAGAAACTTTATAGAAGGCAATAGATGTTACCTTTGAAGGTTTTATTAATGAAATGGTGCTCATCTACATAGATTACATCACTATTTTATCAAAGGACCCATATGATCACATTGCTCACTTGAGGTTAGTATTTGAAAGATGCAGAGAATTTCGTGTCATTGAATCCTAAAAAATGTATATTTGGTATTCATGACAGAAGGTTATTAGGCCATGTAATGTCTAAGGATGGTCTTTACATAGACCCTAAAAGAGTTGATTCCATTTTATCCTTACCCTTTCCCAATCACAAGAAGGTTCTATAGAGTTTTTTAGGAAAGATTAATTTTATAAGAAGGCTTATCCCAAGCTTTGTAGAGCTTGTCAAGCCTCTTACTCACATGTTAAGAAAATTCAAGGAGTTTATATGGACCAAAAAATGTAAGAGTATTTTTGGGGCCATCAATGAGGCCATCTCTCATTCCCATACACTTATTAATCCTAATTTTAACAAATAATTCTACTTGTATGACTTATCTACATTGGATACAATCTCTACCATGTTGATGTAGTAGAATGAGCAAGGTTTGGAACAGCCTATTGCTTTCTTTAGTCAATCCCTAGATGGGTATAAGGAGATGTATAACTTTGTAGAGAAACATGTACTTATATTATTTATATATTTGAATAAATTTAGGCATATAGTCTCCAATAGTAAGATCATACTCATGGTGGTATACCCAAGTATTAAAGAGTTTATACTCAATAAAGACCTCAATGAGAAAAGAGTTGGATGGATGACAAGATGCATGGAGTATGACCTTGAATTAAAGTTAAAAAACTTTTAAGGGGTAGAGGGTTATGTAAACACTTTCAATTAGAGGTAAATTAAGATAAATATCAACTGTTGTCATTCCATGTTAGCTAACAGGCAGCTATAGACAACACACCTTTTAGTTGGACACATGATATACTCAAATTTATTGAATCAATCCAATGTCTTATGGGATTATATACATCCAAGAGAAGGCACTTTATGTTACAAAGTATACCTTATATCTTGATAAATGGAGTACTTTTTAAGAAAGACATAGGAGGCATGTTTTTGAGGTGTGTAGAATCATGCTAAATAGACAAGTTGCTTTGAGTAGTTCCACAATGGTCCAGTTAGTGAGAAATTTTCTACTAGGAGCACAGCCTCTAATATCATTAAATCTAGGTAATTTTGTCCCACAATGTTTAGAGATGCACACTCTTGGGTAAGGAAATGTCCAAAATATGCAATTTTCATTGGCAATTAGAAACTAGTTGCCCTTCCCTTACAATCCATATAAGTAGAATAGATTTTCATGTAATGGGGATTATATTTCATAAGGATGATACAACCCCATTCAATTAAAGGACATAAATGAATCATTATAGATATATACTACTTTACAAGGTGGGTTGAAGCAACTACCCTCAAGGAAGATAATGAAGATTTTGTCTTGGACTTTTATGATAGCCTTGTCACTAAATTCGGTGTGCCTTCTACAACCATTTATAATAATGCATTAGATTTTAGAAATAATAAGGTATGTGAGTGGGATTTTTTATATGTAATTTATCTCAAGGCATCCTCTAACTACTACCCACTAGGAAAAGGACTAGTAGAGTCCACAAATAAGAATTTTTTGAGGAATATCAAGAGAACTATGGAAGATGGTCAAAAGGAGTGGCATACTAGACTAAGTAATACCTTATGGGTAGATAGAGTGACACCTAAAAAAGATATTGGGCACTCCCCATACCTTCTTTTCTATGGTAAATAATCCAAACTTCTTATATCTCTTGAACTTCATGTATTAGAGCTTGCATGTCAACTTGAGTTCCTAGAGGATGATGTCATATAAATAATGTTGAATGAACTAAGACAGCTAAAGGAGACAAGGGACACTTTATGTACATTATGTGGTCCAATCATCACCAAGTGAATATTTCATTTGACAAGAGAGCTTCCTCAAAAACATTCCAACAAGGTGATATAGTCCTTAAATGGGATGAGGACCATACAAAACTAGGAAAGCACTCCAAGTCTTATAGTCTTTAGAGTGGACCTTATGTTATCACAGGGTACAAGGAAATCAATGCCTTTGAGGTTGATATGTTGAATGGAGAGAGCCTTCCCATCCCTATCAATGGGAGGTATCTTAAATTTTGCTATTAGCGTTATCTCATGATCTTTATACATAGGTAGATATGTCTATCTTTACCTCAAAGTGCTCTTGTACATTACTTTGTTTATTGTTTTTCTATTATTTAGGTAGTTGTTTAGTGTGTTTTATTGCTTTATTATTATTTTTATGTGTCCCTTTGCTTCAAAGTGTTTCCAAGAGTCAGGAAAAATCTTTTTGTAAGTAATACTTCATTTTTCTAGTCATCATGAGCAAACTTGACAAAATTCTAGGTTCCATGACTAGTAGGTTGGTCAATCCAGCTAAGTCACCAAAAATTTATCCAATTTGTCCCACATACAAAGCTTATACCTAAAAGGATGAGCTAAATATATTTTTAGATAGAATGAGTGGTCCAAAGATCACATGTATCTTGTAAAGCTTTTGAAACACTATAAGTAAACTTAAAGTGTAGTTTGTCAGATTTTGAGGAAGCAGGTTCTCATGGTGATCAATATAGTTAGGATCATGGAATGAGTTTCACAATTCTCAAAAACATAGTTTCCTTGAAAGTTATTGCAAAAGCATAGAAGAGTCAGACCATCATTAGCATGTCATACAAAAATAAATAAGTCAATATAATAGAACATTTAATAAATATACATATGGAGCCTCTTAGGCTAAAATATTGCATGGACATGAATTTTTTCATTCCTAGATCATCCTCTACAAATTTCATGTCTTTATGAGCTTACTATCTCAAGATATAAGCCTTTAAAGTTAGACGTGCAGAGTGAAATGTGCATGTGGACATCAAGTTTAAGCTTCATAAAATAGTTTTTTGAATTCAAATTTCTGAAAGATAAATGTGGAGCTGACAAGTGTCCAAATCTCAAGTGCCCATATCAAATCTAATGGTGAATGACAACCTAATGACATCAGTGGGTCCCAAAGATCTAATGGAGCGTATTTGATCATGCATTGAAGATCAATGGTGAGCATCAAATCAAAAATTCAACATAAATGCATCGATGATAAGTGTTAAGATCTTGGGTACCTAATTAAAGATCTAATGGTGCATGATGACTGATAACATTAGTGGAACCAAATAGATCAATGACGAGTGATGAGTCAAAAGGTCAATATATCTTAAGATAAAATGTGTGGGTGATAAGTGTCTCAACCATATTAGGATGGCAGAATATCTATGGCTCAAATTCATTTGTACTAAGAAATATCAAAAGTGCACATGAGGTCAAGAATTCAAAGAGTCGATAGTAGGATCCTATGAGATGAATGAAGAGCTGATAGTTGGCATAATATGAGGAGCCCAAAGCGAGATTGATGGTCAATATCAAAAGTCAAATGATAAGGGAATTCAATGGAGAACAAATGCAACTTAAGGTCAAACCAGAGGATGTCATGAAGGCAAACATGTTGGATAGAGGATCTCACCACCCTGAGTAGGTAAAATACATAAATGCAAGATTAAATGTGATTTGGATAACCAAGAGTAGACCTTGTAAAGGTATCTAATGCCATTAAATCCTTGTAAATATTTTTGAGAGATTCTAGACATAGGTTTTATTTCTCATTCAGACTCAAGAGGCCCTAGCCTACAAATATTCATTTGTAATCATGACTATATGAAAACCTATAGGGTGATAGGTTTCCATCCATAATAGATCTATATTTAGGATTTAAAAGTAATGGTAGAATGGTGACTACACAAGGAATGTCAGAAAGAACATCATGAGAAAGCTCAAGTAACTTCCTTGTAATGTGAAGAACATCAACAATGATTAATGGAGACAATGAAGGTAATTCATGCCAAGGAGCTTGAGAAGGATTCATGCGATAGTGGGGATTGCTTCCTTCAGCTAGTCTTGATCTTCACATTCTCCATCACGCTAGAGAAAGATACAATGACATTAATGTAGGGGAAGGCTTGCGAAGGATTATGGTGGTAGTTGTTCTAAGTAGAATTAGTCTTATTAATGACCATTTCAGCACTAATATCTCTCTCTCACCTTCTTTCTTCCTATAAATACTAGCTTTAAACTCTTGATTTGAATCCCTTGGTTGGGTATAGCAAACCTCTACTAAAAACACTTTGTAAACTCTTTAAAGCAATATAAGACAATTTAATATTCTAGTTTAATGTTAAGCTTACTTTATTGAAGTTTGATTTATAGAATGTGTGTTGCTTATTCACCATCTATAGGTCCTTCATGTACCTTACTTTAAGACTGTTAGTTTCTTTCAAGTTGTGTGAAGTGTTAGCTAGTGAGGTTTTTCTTGAGGTGTCATAAGTCCATAGTGTCTTACATAGACCTATTTACTTTTATCTTTCAAGTTACAATTCTCTTTTGTAACTTCATATAAAATACTCATGTTTAGATCTTTGTCATAGAATCTGATCAATCCTTGTCCCTATTAGATTTATTAGTAGTCATGAAAGTGTCCAAGTTGAGAGTGGATCATTGAACATTTGGTGTATTACCATACTTAAAGTATATTCTCATTCATGTATTTTCTCCCCTTTTCATCCCAATAGATTAAGTTTTAAGAAGAGAGATTCAAATTGTCATATCTGAGGAGCTAGCCTCATTAAAAACCCTTGAGGTTTGACCTAAAATTAGGTAACCCATAGCCTAAGGTCATTCCTATTTTAGACTAGGTTTGGGTAGAGGACCTAAACAATCCTTTACTTATCTAAGATGTAACCTATAACCTCCAAAAGTTATAAATCTCTTCTCCTCACTTGACCACTCACCCAGAGGGCCCACTAGTGTATATCTACTAGAGGGTAGTACGTCATTAAGATGATGTCATGTGGTGTAACCCTACTGATTATCTTACTTGGAGGCTTGATGAATTTTATAAATGGATCCAGGTGATCAGATCACTAGGATCATTTCATGTGTCACAATCCCACTGACCTAGTGCTTAATAGGTTCTCAGTTGAAAATAAATTATTGAAATGTCATGGAGCAGTGGAAATTCACTGTGTGGCTTTAAAAAAAACTTTTGAAGAAATGGATATGTGTTGAAGGTATTTTTCCAAGCAACAATACAAAGAAATACATTTAGTAACTTGTAGAAAATAAATGGTCGAGAAAACTTAAATAAAAATAGCTATGCTTTTCAAAATAGAAATGGTTAAGTTTTATAAATAAAAGCAAATGGGCACAAAAATTTAATGAAGATAAATCCATTTCTATTTAATCTAAAGCTAAAAAAATTCCCACTTATATGAAATTGACTAAGGCAAAAGGGGAATTTCATAAGCATTTAGTCATTCGACATTGATTTAATGCAAAAATTGGTCATACTCATATCATTATTTATATAAATCTAGTTCTAAATTTTTTATTTATATCAAATATTTATAATAAATATTTACTATGCATACTTGGTAAAATTAGTGAAGCATAAATTTAATATTTTAGATTTTCACATCTAGACAACTACAAACCAAAGGCCAAACTATAATAGAAAGGGTACCCATATGAAAATTTAAGATGGGGTGTGTTGGTCACAAAAAATGGTGAATTCCATGGGTAAAATAATGTTCATCATTTATAACCTAGGCTGTAAGCTCTTGTTGCTACACAAAACATAGATTGCAAGAAAACCCGTAGACACAATCAACAAAAGAATGCACTAATGTTAGCTACAACAAGTGACATACTAAGCTTCATATTTTCAAAAAGATAATTAATGTGTCTAAAGTGATAAATTTTCATTCAATTCATTTTATAACTCACATAAATAGTTTTAATTTAGGTTATGCATTAAAATTTATTGACAAGGATTTATTGGTTATATGGCTTAGAGAGGAATGGCATGGGCATTTATCTACTATCAACCAGGCACCTATATCCCTAATAGAGATACCTCTGGTTCCACTCAAGGCTTGATCCACTACCATCCAAACTAGAAATCATATGATGGAGGTTACCTAAAATACCCTTTCAAGGAAAGACATTTCATTGGCACTTAAAACTCAATTATTCTTATGCCTTTCTCATTGAAAATATATTTTATTATTCAGTCCATCGAGGGTTGGAAACCAATCCATGGGTAAAAGGATGTTTAGAAATATCTAGATATGTAGATGATCTTAGATTTGCTCAATGTTTTCACATTACTTCAAGATGTTTAAATAAGTGTAGTTTGATGGCTTTTTGACAAGAAAATAGGGTCGTTCTAAAATTTACTTATTTTGCTATGAATTATTGGCCTTCAAAAATTAAAATTTTAAGGACTACTTACAACCTTTGAAATATTTAAAAATGAAAACTCACCTTTAGGCCTTCAAAGTCTAAACTATACCTTCCCTAGCTTCATTCACCCTTTTAGTGACTAGCACACTGATACAATGAATGAATGGTTTTCATATAACCTTCTCCTCCTACTCATTAATTTTATTTCAATTGAGGGTATATGGTTGGTTTTTAGTTAAGGGCACATTTATGGTAAACCATCATTTAGAGTAAACGTCGATCAAAAATCACTAAAAGGGGAAAAACAAAGAATAAGGAACAAATTAAATACACAATGAAAGTAAACCTACTCTAGAAAAATAGGGAAACTAAACTAAATAAAGAAAAATATAGAAAGCAAGAAAATAAATTGAATCTACTCTAATATATACATCATCAATGCTTTACACTGAATTCATTCAAAATTTATATTGAATAGAACAACTGACAAGTAGTGCTTCAATAACTATCCATTCATAAGGAGTAGGATATTATTTCCTCCTAGATCCTTGAGATGAAAAGAATTTTATCCCAACAACTCAAATATCTGGTATGAGTCAATCCATAGTGGAACAAACTTGGAATTTTGGCCTTTATTTTTATGTGCTCTATCTATAACAACATTAGATCAGTGTTGGGTATGGGTTGAGGTCATCAAAACTACAAAGTATAATTGGTTGAACACGTGTCTAGAATATAAGATTTTGTATTTTGTATAGTATTTTGGATGTATTTGATCTTGTAATCCTAATCAATGGTAGAATAATTCAAATAGTCTTTCCTTTAGAGTTTATTGAAAGGCTAGAATGTAAAGAGACAACACTCTGGAATGATATATATATATACCGCTCGGCTCTAATTAAAGATGGTTTTGATGTGATACAAGTTAATAGAATAGTCTTGATATGGTTCCTCTAATTATATTTTATCATTGTACTATTCATAATGATTATTTTATTTTGATTTAACATTTTTTAGTCATTTAGTATATGATATCTTGATTTATATTTATTATTTCTATGATTATTCTATTAATAAGTACATCTATGTTTTCAAGTAGTAACCTAAAATTATGAAGTCTATGTTATGTTTTCTCTATTTTTATATCTATATAAGCTATCCCTATAATTAGCATGTTCTAGAGTCTTCTAATAACCTTTACTAACAATGGTGTAGTAAGTGTGGAAGATAATGATGTGCAAAATTTGATGTTGATCTAGACTCCACTATGCATCTTTCTTTCCTTAGTGTATGAGACCCTCATATATTGGAAGATCCTAAATTAAGATCTTACACATTTATATTTGTATTTATTAATTTGTGGAGGTACCTCAAGTCATTCCACAATATTAAATCCATCAAATACTTTAGCAGAGGAAGGTAGCTACACATACTCAAATAGACACCCAACAATAGCAAACTCCTCTAGCACAACTTATGCACCCAGCAGATCCAATCCTAGCCCAAGTATAACTAATAACATAGAATACTTCACCTCAACCACTCCAAAACACACCACCAATTTTTTAATAGGTATTGCATACTTCACTTTTTCATCCTACACCAATTTTTTTCAAAGAATATAGGATGGTCTTAAACATTAGAAGTGGGCCTAGACTAGTTGAAAACCTATAAAGGGTGGCCACTTAGTTATGCTAGTATATTGAAAACCTATAAAGGGTGGCTACTTAGTTATGCTAGTATATTGAAAACCTAAAAGGGTGATAGGCTAGTATGTTACTTATTTATAAACTTGAAAGGGAAGCTAAGTAGTGTGTAATGGATGAAAAACTAGTAAACGTTACCTAGAGCAATAAATGCAACTAGTGTTTATGACTCATCCTCTCAAATTCAAAGAAGATTTTAGGGGTAATTTTGTCTAAAGATGAGACAACAAATTAAGTCCAACAAAGTGTTGGGTATTGATTGAGTTCATCAAAAATACAAAGTATAATCGATTGGAGACATGTATAGAATATATGATTGTGTCTTTCATATAATCTTTCAGATGTATTTGACCTTGTAAGCTTAATAAATAGTAGAAGAATGTGAAGAGTCTTTCTTTTTTAGTATATCAAAAGGCTGGAATGTAAAGACTCAACACTCTAGAAAGATCTATGTATATCATTTAGATATAATGAAAGATGGTTCCGATGTGATAGAGGTTAATAGAATAGTCCTGATATGGTTCCTCAAATAATATTTATCATTGTACTATGCACATTGATTACTCTATTTTTATTTAACATGTATTACTCATTTATTATATGCTAGATTGATTTGCATTTATTATTTCTATGATTATTTCATTAATAATTACATCTATGTTTTCAATTAGGAACCTAAAATTATGAAGTTTATGCCATGTTTTCTTTATTTATGTATTTGTGCAAGTTATCCCTATAATTAAAATGTTTTTCAGTCTTCTAGTAACCTCTACTAACAATCAAAAATCTTAAAATATTTCACCTTATCCTTCTTATCAAACCATCTCTTGACATTGCTTTGATGTTGGTTAAAATTCAACATAGCTTCCTCCCAAACTTATTCCAACTAGACAAGGTCCAATAGTCTAGAATTTACTTTCTCATTACCTTCCATGTATTGTTGCATGAAATTGTAGTTGGGTAGATTGAATGTAACATTAATAACTATCTCTAGTCCACAAACTAATAAAAATGGTGAGTTCTTAATCGCTTGTTTATATCAAGTGTGGTCAGCCCAAAGGGAAAACTTCAACAACAAATGCCACTCTTAAGGTCTTTTTCTGTAGACTTATTAATAGCCTAAATTAAATTCTTGTTTATAGATTCTAGCAATCCATTTCCATACAGGTAGTAATTGGATGAAAATTTCAATGTGATTCCATTTTCATATAACCACTCAGTGAATTATGTGGATTGAAATGCAAGGCCATTATAAACAAATGAGATAGGGGTCCTAAATCATGTGATCACATTATTTTCCATGAACTTGATCACTTCATTTTTTATTTTATTATTTATGGCTATTGCCTAAACCCATCTTGTGTGATAGTTTATATCCATAAGAATAAACTTGTGACCTATCAAGGAGTTAGGATTGATGAATCCCACAAAATCTAATCCCCATAGGGTGAATGGTGTCCCTTCTATAACTAGTTACAGTGGCATTGCAGCATGAATTTCTCTCATGTCAAAGGTATGACACTGATGGCATGTTATAACATGTGCATGGACATATTTGATTAGTTTCAACTAATAATATCCTACTTAAACTATTTTCTATACCATCATGTTTATTATCTAGTGTCTAACTTCTCATGGATATTAGCCATGATTTCTTTGGCTTCAACTTATGACAAGCATCTAAGATAGATGAATTCATGATTTTTCTTGAATATAACTCCTTTATTCAACATATATTATGTTTAGTTTAAGATCCCTTTTTTACATTTGATTGAGTCTAATATGTGGGCTCCCATAGAGAAGGTAGTGTATAATTGGAGCATACCAATTCTATGGTAGTAGTTGTGTTTGGTCTAGTTGATGTATGGTGATCATTGGATCAATCTTAATTATCATCTAAGTAATAGATTTTTCCTTAACCATCTTGGTATTTTTTATCTCTAGGACATACTCTTATATCCTTATCATCCATCTACCCCATTGTTCCCCTAGCTTATTATACCCCAACATGAACTTGATATATGGGTCTGGCACAATTACATGCACTTTATTCTTAATAATATAGTTCTTGAATTTCCTCATGGATTTTACAAGAGCATAGGAATTTTTGTCCAAATTAAATTATCTTAGCTTCGTGTCTTTTAGATTGGTACTCATGAAATCAACAAGTTGTTCTCCATCCAATCTTTCTATGAGATAGGAAGCAATGGTGTGTTTAGAGGTAAAGGTTAGATGTAGAAGTCATTGGCATAGTTTAGACTGATTAGCATTGGTGTTTTCATTATAGCATCTTTTATGTCCTAAAATGCTTTATTTGACTCATCATGCCACTCCATTTTTTCATCTTATTTCAACATAATGTTTAGGGGCTTCACAATTTTAGCAAATCCATAAATGAACATGCAAACAAAATTAATTTTTCCAAATAAATATTTTAGTTTTTTTTTACTATTAGGTTGAGGAAATTAATAAATCACCTCATGTCATTTAGGGTCTATATAAATACTTCTCTAGTGTTGATGTGATGAATAAGTTTACCTTATATGATACTGAATATGTTCTTCTTTGGATTTAAAGAGATGCCATACCTTCTACACCTTTCAAATACCCTTTGAAAATGGTGAATGTGATCAAATATACATTTCAAAAATATAGTTAAATCATCCATGTAAATTAATATTCACTTACCAATTAAACCTTCAAATGCAAAATCACTCTTTGAAATATCACTCGAGCATTGATCAATCCAAATGGAATTCTTTTATAGGAAAATGTGTGCCATTTTGTTATAAATGCAGTTTTAGCATGATTTTTTGGATTGATTAGAACCTAATTATATCTTGAGAATCTGCCTAAGAAGGACATCATCTAAGATCCATTAACCATTTGAATCACTTCATCAAGGGAAGTAAATAGATAATTATCCTTATTTAAATCTCTATTTAGGCTTTAAAAGTCTATACATACACGAATTTCTCCATTTTTATTTCACACAGGAACTAGGTTGGCTACACAAATAGAATGGTAAACTAGAAAGATTATTCTAGATGAGAGTAATTTTTAAACTTCCTTATGTATCAATGGTTCTAGGAATGGGTTCATAAACCTTTTCCTTTACCTAAATGATTTCTGATTTGGCTTAAGCAGAATGGTGTAAGTGATCACCTTCAAGTTGAAGACTTTGAGGTCTTCATAGGGTCAGGCAATAACATCCTTATGATTGAGTAGTAACCTCTAAAGCTATTCTATTTCTATGTTTGTCTAATATAGACTTACATTGACATTTTAGGGCTTCTCTATGGAACCCAAGTTAATAGTTTTGTATTTTTGATATGCAAGTTTTGGTTATAATAACCCCACTAGGTTTTACTAGAATAGAATAATTTTTTGTAAATAATTACACATATTCATCCAGTAGATTTCACCACAATAAATCTAATTAAGTGATATTTAAATAAATGTATTATATTATTTAACCCCATAAGGTTTATAGCTAATCTATTTAGTTAACGAACACCATGATAATAACAAATCATGTACAATGTTGAATAAATAATAAAGACTACATTTATTTCATTAAATTATTAATATAATTTTAGCCATGGTTGATACAACACTACAACCAACACTTTAGATGTATAAATGAATAAATAGTATAGTTTCATCAATAAATAATGTCTCAATAAATAATAATACAATGATACAAAGTTCCATGAGCATGAGTTCTCCACAAACTAAAATATTTATCTATAATCTCAAGTGTAGTCTCTAGTATAGTACTTTTACAAGGAGGGAGAACATCATCTGAATGCTTTTCCACACCAACCACAGACCATTGATCCCCTACACTTTCTTCCAAAAAGTAAAAGGTCCTCCTTTTATGGACGGGTAGATAATGATGGTGTGGGAATCCAGAGTAACAAACTAGAACCTGTGTGTTGTAATATAACTAATACATTATGTGTATTATAAATAAATATGTTATAACATGATATCGCATAAACATGTAAACTATATCAAACACATATAATGATAATGTTAAATGATAAATATTACTTTTCAAAAAAATTCAAATAGTTAATGATCTCTAGGATCAATCAATTTCATACACACCACTCGATCAAATTACACCTCATCTTGCATTGATGGTGCTAATTAAGCTAGTGAAATTCATCCATTATTTATTTAGTGTCATAAATGTGAGATTTAATTAATTATAGAATAATATAAAAACAAATATATTCATTTAGAATATTTCCTATTAGCAGATATAAAATATGCTAAGTACAAAAATATTTAGTCCATCAAATGTAATGCGATGAATTTAATAATCATCTTATTTATTACATAATCATAAACAGTCCTCAATAAAAAAAATACCATCCTTGTAAGAATTAGATCTATACTACAAGTTACCTAATATCAATATGTAACTCAAAATGTTATTTCATCCAGGAAACATAGCATTACTCACAGCTTATTTATTTGTTCTTTTTCCACAAATATAACAAAATCCAATCATATAACAACTTGATAATATCTATATTTAAATAATTAAATAGCTTATTTTAATGCTTGATTTAAACAGTAAACAAATAATAAAACACCCATAGTACCTTGTTATGTAATTTATGGTCATATATATTGAATAGGGTATATGCATCTCTATATGAAATACAACTCCAAATTTATTATATAATAGCTAAATCACATGTTTAATCCATATTTTTATGCATCCATTAAAAACACATAGTTTTATGATTAATAACCTATTCAATAGACATTAAAAGTATGCATATGGTATATTATCCATATTCTTTACAACATCACATAAACTAATAATACACATTCAACTCTATTGTTTCATCTCAAATCTTCATAAAACTAATCAATTCCTAATTTAGTGGTTCGACTAAATAAACACAAAATTGTAAAATATATAGTTATCAATTCGAACATAGTCAATAAAGCTTTACTAATTCAATTGATTTGAAAGACATAATCAATGGTTTATAAATATATTCAATGTCCTTAAACTCACATTCACAAACTAATCTAAGTTTATTCATGCTAAGATACACAAATCTCATAATATTGGCAAACAAGGTTACATAGTCAACTATGATACTCATACATCTATTTTATACAATTGTATTTGAGCTAATCATAGATTTTTTTTCTATATATATATATATATATATATATATATATATATATATATATATATATATATATATATATATATCAAAGTATGTTTAGTCTATAACTATGGCTAATACTTAAGAGAACCTAATATAAACATATATATTAAATTTCAATAAACAGTCAAATATTCACTTTTAAGTATATACATAATACTCAGCCAACAATGTTTATACATTTTAATTAAAATAAATAAACTTTGATCTTTCAAACACCATTTATCCCAAATCCAACTCATGGTTATAACACAACTTGATATCAATGAATCCCTTTGAGTTTCACCTATATAGATTCTGTGTGTGTGTGTGTGTGTGTGTGTGTGTACATATACATGTATATGTATTGATGTGTATATATACCCTAGGTCATCAATGTCCTATAGGGTATATATATACACCCATGCATATAAATAAATATATATATATATATATGATATAAATGAATAACTATAAAACCCAAATTTCCTTCCATTTTATCAATAATTTCTAAACATAGTCGAACCTTATACCTAAGTTTAAATTGATATTATTTTCTCATAAATAAAACATATAATACCTAGCTCCTAGCCATAAGTTTATTATGACTAGAATAATGGTATAATAACAAAAAAACCCATATCCTTAATATAATAAGCAAAAAGATAGTCTCAGTTAGAGGCATATATACTTTGTTAATAAAAATATTAACCCTTTAATTTTATATAGGGTTTTCATTTTTGGCACATCCCTAAAATACATAGAGTTCTCAAGTTTTTAATAAATTTGCACACAACAGGGAATAATATAAGTCCCTTATAGGGTTTATTTGAAAACCTATTATGGATAGCATGGGTTACAACTATGTTCATCTATCTAAGGTTTAGGGTTATATGATGGGTTGTGTAGATAGTTGAGCCATCCACAGGGCCCATCCTTTAGCCTAATTTAATTTTTCATTTCAAAATAATGAAATAACTTAAACCTTTTATTTAAATACATTACTAGAATTCATCATAACAATTATATAAATATTAAATTAAAATTGACATGGTAATAAAATCTTCAATGCCAAATATAATGATTTGAAATTCTAATTTCTTTGCAAGCTCACCCTCTCTCTAATATTTTATCTCTAACTATGTCTTCCATGACCTCCCTCCTTTCATTTTTTTTATTTGCATGTTCATTGTATGCCATAGAACTTGCTCTCACACAGCCATGATTAACCAACTCATAATACACTAGTGGTTTCTCCATGAAAACCAAATATAACTCTCTTTTTCTTAATCTGTTATGATTATCACTAAGTCAACACCAATTTAATTCTAATTATATCAAAATATCCATCATTAACCAAATAAAACAACTTTATATCATCACCTTTGAGATATACATGTTAACATTGACTCCACAAAAAGGCATGGAGTTATGCATGTATCAATGTCTTTATTCAATGAATTGACTTAACATAAAGTCATGAAATTGACTTTATAAAAAGTATTTAAACATTATAATTTCCAAGCAATGTCAACTAACAACAAGTCCGCTAAACATAATAACCAAAGTCAATTTATTTCACCTTCAAACTAGAAGTTATCTTCCTAGGTTAAATAAATAATTATTGACTTTATCAAAGATTCGTCAAACACAATGATGCCTTCTTTTTATCATTAATCAATGAAACTATCTTTATTTTCTTCATATAAAATCATGTTTATTGCCTAAGCATGAGGATTTATAATAGTTTTTATTAAATAACATTAATTTTATTATACCATACCAACTATTATCATTCATTAATGTTGTCAAATAACTTTTGATTTACTAATGAATTGATACATGTTTACTCAACTATTATAAATGATAATAGTAGCCTAACAAGCATCATTAATGACTTGACAAACCAATCAATCTAAGTAATAAGATCCATTTATTAATATAACAATAAATCAAACAAAACATTATTTATAAAATACTCAGTTATAACCAATACCACAATAAGTCACAATAAGATAAGTATAGATTCATTCAAACAACTAAGTAATAACAACAACAACTATTAATGCAAAAACACAACTAGATTAGTGAAATCACACAATCAAATTAATATGATCATTGAATAACAACAAGATCATAATAGACATATATAATAGAAATCAAAATATACTACAGCTATCTAACTCAAGCAATGATCATAAAACATGCTAATCTACCAAAGTGTTTGCATAGGTTTCTATTTTTTTCTCTATCATCCCCCAACATCTCCATCTACACCACCCTCTCTGATGATGCCCTCCCTTTGTCATACTCTGAGGGATTGATATGTTCTATATCCACCTCACAATAATGAAGGTAGTTAGCCTAAAACATAAATATATCTATAAGATATTATTATATAGACTAAAAAACATGATCATAATATACAAAATATAAAAGTATGGCTAATCTCATAGTAAATCAATCATATAAATTAAGTAACATATAACTATACCATAATCAGCATATGATATAAAGATTAATCCAATAACAGTTAATCAAATAACAACCATAATAATCCACAAATCAAAAGGTTATGTATCTTAGAGAAAAATCAAGATGTGACATCATTCCCCCATAATTTTGGTCATCATCTTGATGACACTTATTCAAACACAAGTTCTAAAATTTAAAATTCTATTTAGCAAAAAAATAACATACTATGTAGCAATAAATCAAGCAAACAAATGTAGAAATAGCCTATAAAACTCATCATAGTCTTCCCAAGTGGCACTATGTTTAAAATATTGGTCCCATTAGACATTGAATTATGAAACTTCTCTATTATGTAAATTGAGTTTGTGAGTGTCAATTATTCTGATTAGCTCTACCTTGACCACCCCAAGATATAGAACCTACAAAGCATTCCAATCCAACACATTTCAAGGATCAATAACATACTTTTTAATGGAATAAATTATATAAAATATCTATATTTGGTGTAAATACAATCCTATATGCTACAATATTGATAACTTGTAAAACCTTGAAGGGTCTCACATATCTAGGTGAAAGTTTTAGTGACTTCTTGAATTTAATCAAGCTTTTCCAAGGCTTAATTTGTAGAAACACTATATCACCTATAGAAAATTACCTTTTTATTCTCTTTAAATTAGCATAAATTTTATATCTATCATTGGCCTTGGCCATTCTTTTCTTGATTATCCTAACTTTCTCTTCAATTTTGATAAGCATCTTAGGTCCAAAGACTACCTTATCCTCTAAATTGGTGTTCTACAGTTCCTTCCATATAATGCCTCCAATGGATCCATCTTCAAAGTTGACTAGTATGAGTTTTTGTAAGTAAACTCAACCAATGGAAGGCAATCCTTACACTTGTATTGTTGATCCATGCAATACATATGAAAGAGATCTTTTAAAACTTGGTTAACTTGCTTTGTCTAACCATCAGTTTCTAGTTGATAAAAAGTACTAAAATTCAACTACATACCCAAAGTTACATTCAAAGTCAACCAAAATCTATAATTCATCCATGTATCTTGATTCACAATGATCTTTGGAAATCCATGCAATCTTTATACCTATTTCATGAATCTCTTCACAAGCAAAGGTGCATCATCTGTCAAATTGTGTGGTATGAAGTGGGCTACCTTGGCTAGTTTATCAACTACAACTAAGATCATATCATGTCAATTCTATGATAATATCAACCCTTGGACAAATTACACACTAATCACCTATAAATTTCATTTGTGTATATCATTTGGATATAATAATCCTACTAGATACATATGTTCAGCTTTCACATGCTAACATTCCAAACAATGAGACACAAAATCCATTGCATCTTTCTTGATCTCTTTCCAAAAATAGAGTGGTCTCAACTCAGCCATGAGCTTAGTTTCACCTAAATGTCTTGAATATGGTACATTATGTAGTTTTTTTAGTACCATGTTCCTTAGATTCTCTCTATCAAGCACATACATCCTACCATTGTACCTCAAAACACCATCATTCCCTATCTTGAATTATTTATACCTAAGATTATGAGCATTCTCATATAATGCTTTCTTGACCTATTCATATAAATTTACCTACTTACAATAATTTGATTACCTAATCTCAAAAAGTTTTGATAGTAGCCATAGCTACTATGTACCTTCTACGGCTTAGAGCATTAACAACTCTATTCTCCTTGCCTTTGAAATATTTGATATCAAAATCATAATCAGATAAGAACTCTAACCATCATCTCTAATGAGAATTTATGTTTTGTTCGGTGAATATGTACTTGAGTCCTAAGTTAGTCTTGAGCTTAAATAGTTTTTCCAATAGATAATGCCTCCAAATTTGCAAGGCATGCACAATTACCACAAGTTCTAAATCATGAGGGTCATAATTCACCTTATATGGCTTCAATTTAATGGATTCTTAAGTAACAAATGAGCCATCCTACATAATAATTCCTCTAATTCCATCCCTAGATGCATCTATGATCACTAAGAATTGACCATTAGAATCAAGAAATCTTAGCACCGGTGCTAAAGTAAGCCTTTTTTTTAGCTCATAAAAGGCTATCTCATGTATGTCTGACCAAATAAAACTCCATTTATTTCATTGAAGAGATGTAATTATATTACCTATCTTAGATAAAGTTGGAATGAATTTCCTATAATAACCTATTACTCCCATGAAACTTCTTACCTCATGCACATTCTTAGGTGTTGGTCATTCCATTATGGCTCTTATCTTTGTTGGATCTACTAAAATACCATCCATTAATATAATATATCCTAGATATTGCACTTTATTTTGGAAAAGTGCACACTTAGAAAACTTGCCATACAACCTATGCTTCTACATATGCTACAAAACTAGTTCTAGATGTTATAGATGCTCTTCTTCATCCTTGGAATATATGAGGATGTCATCTAAAAATACTAAAACATAATGATCTAGATAATCTCTGAACACACTATTCATAATATTCATAAATGTTGTAGAAGCATTTGTCAACCCAGGTCATGCACAATTAATGCAAGTTATAAATCATGAGGAGTGTAATTCACCTCATATAGCTTCAATTTCTTGGACTTGTAGGCTACAACTGAGCCATCCTAAATAAAAATTCCTCTAAGTCCATCCCCAAATGCATATGTGATCATTGAGAATTGGCCATTAGGATCAGTAACTCTTAGCATTGGTGCTGAAGTAAGCCTTTTTTTAAACTCCTAAAAGGCTATCTCACACCTATTTGATCAGATAAAACATTGATTCTTCCATTAAAGAGAGTTAATTGGTTTATCTATCTTAGATAAATTTAGAATAAATTTCTTATAATATCCTAGTAATCCCATGAAACTCCTTACTTCATGCACATTATTAGGTTTTGGCCATTCTATTATATCTCTTATCTTTGTTGGATCTACTGAAATACCATCCATGAAGATAATATGTCCAAGATATTACACTTTCTTTTGGAAAAATGAAAACTTGTACAACTTACTATACAACTTGTGCTTTTTCAAATTCTATAAAACTAGTTCTAGATGTTGCAAATGCTCTTCTTCATCCTTAGACTATATGAAGATGTCATCTAAAAAGACTCAAACAAAATGATCTAGATAATATTTCAACACACTCTTCATAAGATTCAAAAAAAATTTAAGAGTATTTTTCAACCTAAATGGTAATATTATGAACTTGTAGTGTCTATATATGTACTATATGTTTAGAATATCCTCATCTAGAATTCTTAGTCGATGATACATTGCTCTAAGATCAATCTTAGAAAATATTGTTTCCCCTTGCATCTGATTGAAGAGATCATCAATGCATGATAATGGATATTTGTTCTTAATCTTCACCTAGTTAAACATCCTATAATCAATACATAGGTGAAGAGTACCATCCTTCTTCTTGATGAAGATAATTGGTTCACCCCATGGTGACACACTTGATTAAATCAATATTTTTGACAACTCCTAAATTTGAGCCTTTAACTCAACCAATTTAGTGGTTATCATCCTATTCGGTGCTTTAGATTATAGTTTCAATATAGGTATGATATCAATAGAGAAATCAAACTGACACTTGGGTAGAAATCCTAGTAATTTGTATGGAAATACATCCTAAAATTTCCTTATAAAAAGATAATCCTTGATGGATGGTTCATTAGATTCCTCCATCTCATTTATCTTAACAATAAATGACTAGAATCCATTCCTTTGAGATTTTTTGAGTTGAATTATAGAAATATACCTTAGCTTCAACTCCATTTTCTCAACCTAAAGTTGTCTTTGATTTCCAAAATCATCTTGAGACACAACCTTCTTTAGATAATAGTCACCTTGAGCTTTATGCTTTGTAATCCAATTGACTCTTAGGATCACATCATATGATCCTAATGGTGTAGCATATAGATCCACTACTATAGTGAATTTAGGTAACATAATCTTTTCTTTGACTAAACACTTGTTAACTTTTACCTTTGACTCATTTCAATACTATACTGACCATGCATTTACCATAACTTTAGCTTTTATAGACAATTTATTAAGCATTATAAGAGCAATGAAACATTTTATATCTCCCATGTCAATCAAAATAGAAATTGGGTGATCAAACAAAATATTTGAGAGTTTTATGGGTGAAGCTTGATACTTAATTTAATGATTGTCAATAGCTATATGAATCTACTACTAAAATGTACCTTGCTAAGAAGTAGAACCCTTGTTATTTAACTTGTCCTAAGTATATTCATGAGTGTAAAGGTTACCTCTACAAATGAAGCAACCTCCAGCTGGTCTTTTCTTGTCACACTATTGGTTTCCATTTAAACCTCCATTTAAACCATTACCAAGTTTCTTATTCCTCAAACCACTGTTGAACTTAGCATTTTGGTTTTTAAACTGACTCTTAGAGTCTCCACTCTTCTGCTTCTAGTTCTTATTTTTTAAAGTTGGTTTAAA
>JARHVA010002681.1:1630000-1635000 GCA_037957365.1 Torreya grandis
TAGTTTAAAACATAAATATATCCATAAAATATTATTATATAGACTAACAAACATGATCATAATGTACAAAATATAAAAGTATCACTAATCTCATAGCAAATAAATCATAGAAATTGAACAACTTGTAACTGTCCCATAATCAGCATATGACATAAAGCTTAATCCAATAATAGTTAATCAAATAACAACCATAATAATCTACAGATTAAAAGGTTACTTAGCTTGGAGATAAATCAGGATGTGACATCCTTCCCCCATAAAGTTGGTCATCATCCTGATGACACTTATTCAAACACATGTTCTAAAATTTAAAATATTATTTAGTAGAAAAATAACATACTATGAAGCAACAAATCAAGCAAACTAATGTGGAAACATCCTGTAAAAATCATCATAGTCTTCTCAAGTAGCATTATCTTCAGAATATTGCTCCTACTAGACCTTGCACTATGACACTCCTCTATTACACAAACTAAGTTTGCAAGTGTTAATTATTTGAATTGGCTCTACCATGACCACCTCGAGATCCAAAACCTACAAAGCATTCCAATCCAACAAGTTTAAAGGATCAAAAACATAATTTTTAATGGAAGACATTATGCAAAAGATCTAGATTTGGTTTAAATGAAAACCTATATGCTATAGGATTGACCACTTCCAAAACCTTGAAGGGTCCCATATATCTAGGTAAAAGTTTTAGTGACTTCCCAAATTTAATCTATCTTTTCTAAGGCTTAACTATAAAAAAACTTTATCACTTATAGAAAATTGCCTTATTATTCTACTCAAATTATCATAAATTTTTATCATTGGCATCAGCTAACCTCTACTTGATTATCTTGACTTTCTCTTTTATTTTTATAAGTATCTTAGGTTCAAAGACTACCTTTTCCTCTAACCTATCCCAACCGATTGGTGTTCTAGAGTTCCTTCTGTATAATGCCTCAAATGGATCCATATTTAAAGTTGATTAGGATGAGTTTTTCTAAGCAAACTCAACCAATGGAAGGTAATCCTTCCACTTGAATTATTGATCCATGAAATACATATGAAGGAGATCTTATAAAATTTGGTTAACTCACTCTATCTAACCATTAATTTTTAGTTGATAAGCAATAGAAACATTCAACTGTGTACCCAAAGTTAAATTTAAAATCAACCAAAATTTATAATTCATCCTTAGATCTCGATCTAAAATGATCTTCTCTATAATTCCATGCAATATTTATACCTCTTTCATGAATATCTTCACAAGCATAGGTGCATCATCTATCAAGTTGCCTAGTATAAAGTTCGCTACCGTGGTTAGTTTATCAACTACAACAAGATCATATCATGTCAATTTCATGATAACAATAACCCTTGGACAAATTTCATGTTAATCACCTATCACTTCCATTCTGAGATATCATGCAAATATAACAATCTAACTGGATGCACATTTTTAACTTTCACATGCTGACATTCCAAATAATGAGACACAAAATCCACTACATCTTTCTTGATCCCTTTCTAGGAATAGAGTGTTCTTAGCTCAGCCATGAGCTTAGTTACACCTAAATGTCCTGAATATAGGACATTGTGTAGTTCTTTTAGTACCATGCTCCTTATATTTTATCTATCAAGCACATACATCTTACCATTGTACCTAAGACACCATCAATATCTATCTTGAATTGATTATACCTAGGATTTTTAGCATTCTCAGATAATGATTTCTTGACCTATTCATATAAACTCATCTCCTTGAAAGAATTTGATTACCTAATCTCAAAAAGTACTAATAGTAGTGATAGCTACTATATACCTTCCATGAATTAGAGAATTAATAACTCTATTCTCCTTACCTTTGAAATATTTGATATCAAAATCATAATCAGATAAGAACTCTAACCATCATCTCTGATGAGCATTCAAGTTTGGTTGGGTGAAGATGTACTTGAGTCTTAATTTATCAATCTTGATCTCAAATAGTTTCCCCAATAGATACTGCCTCCAAATTTACAAGGCATGCACAATTACCACAAGTTTCAAACCATGAGGAGCATAATTCACCTCATATGGCTTCAATTTCCTAGACTTCTAAGCTACAAATGAGACATCTTGCATAATAATTCCTCTACATCCATCCCTAAATACATCTATGATCATTGATAATTGACCATTAGGATTGGGAACTCTTAGCATTGGTGCTAAAGTAAGCCTCATTTTTAGTTCCTAAAAGTCTATCTCACGCTTATCTAACCAAATAAAACTTTAATTATTTTATTGAAAAGATGTAATTGGATTATCTATCTTAGAAAAATTTAGAATGAAATTCTTATAATAACCTACTGATCCCATGAAACTCCTTACCTCATGCACATTCTTAGGTGTTAGTCATTCCATTATAGATCTTATCTTTGTTAGATCTACTAAAATACCATCTATGAATATAATATGTCTTATATATTAAACTTTATTTTGGAAAAGTGCACACTTAGATAACTTACCATACAAACTATGCTTCTACAAACACTACAAAACTAGTTGTAGATGTTGTAGATGCTCTTCTTCATCTTATAATATATTAGGATGTCATATAAAAATACTAAAACATAGTAATCTAGATAATCTTTGAACACACTATTCATAAGATTTAAAAATGTTGTAGGAGCATTTGTAAATCCAAGGCATGCACAATTATCACAAGCTCCAAATCATGAGGGGCATAATTCACCTCATATGGCTTCAATTTCTTGGACTTGTAAGCTGCAACTAAGTCATCCTTCATAATAATTCCTCTAAGTCTATCCCTAGATGCATCTATGATCATTGAGAATTGACCATTAAGATCGGGAAGTCTTAGCATTAGTGCTAAATTAAGCCTCCTTTTTAGCTCCTAAAAGGCTATCTCACACCTCTCTAACAAGATAAAACTTTGATTCTTCCATTGAAGAGTGGTAATTAGATTATCTATCTTAGATAAATTTGGAAGAAATTTCTTATAATAGCCCACTAATCCTATAAAACTCCTTACCCCATGCACATTATTAGGTTTTGGCCATTCCATTATGGCTCTTATCTTTGTTGGATCTACTAAAATACCATCCATGAAGATAATGTCCAAGATATTGCACTTTATTTTCAAAAAATGCACATTTGGACAACTTACCATGTAACCTATCCTTCTACAAATTTACAAAACTAGTTCTAGATGTGCTCTTCTTCATCCTTGGAATATATGAGCATGTCATCTAAAAAGACTTAAAAAAATAATCTAGATAATCTTTGAACACAGTCTTAATAAGATTCATATATGTTTTAGGAGCATTTGTCAACCCAAATGGTAACACTATGAACTCGTAGTGTCTATATCGAGTTATGAACTATATTTTCAAAATTTCTTCATCATGGATTCTTAGTTGATGATACCTTGCTCTAAGATCAATCTTAGAAAAGAATGTTTCCCCTCACATCTGATTGAAGAGATCATCAATGCATGGCAATGGATATTTATTCTTGATCCTCACCTAGTTCAACATCCTATAATCAATACATAGGTGAAGAGTACCATCCTTTTTCTTGATGAAGACAATTGGTGTACCCCATGGTGACACACTTGATTAAATCAATCATTTTGAAAATAACTCCTAAATTTGAACCTTTAACTCAAACAATTCAATGGTTGTCATCTTATATGATGCTTTAGATTGTAGTTTTGATCTAGGTATGATATCAATCAAGAAATCAAACTCAGACTTGGGTGGAAATCTTGGTAATTCTTATGTAAACATATCTTGAAAGTTCCTTACAAAAGGATCATCTTTGATGGATGGTTCATTAGATTCCTCCATCTTATTTATCTTAATGATAAATTCCTGGCATCCCTTCATTTGATCTTTTTTGAGTTGAACTGCATAAATCTACCTTAGCTTCAACTCCCTTGTCTCACCCTAAAGTTGTGTCTAATTTCCAAAATCATCTTGAGACAACTTTCTTTAGATAATATTCACCCTGAGCTTTATGCTTCGTAATCCAATTGACTCCTATGATCACATCATATGATCCTCATAATGTATCATAAAGATCCACTACTATCGTTAATTTAGACAACCTAATCTCAGCTTCGACTAAACACTTGTCAACTTTTACCTTTGACTCATTATCATACTATATTGACCATGCATTTCCATAACTTTAACTTTTCTAGACAATTTACTAAGCATTATAGGGGCAATAAAACATTCTATATTTCCCATGTCAATAAAAATAGAAATTGGGTGATCAAATAAAATACTTGAGAGTTCTATGGGTGAATCTTGATACTTAGTTTAATTATTGTCAATAGATGCATGAATCCACTACTAAAATGTACCTTATAGAGAATCAAAACACTTATTATTCAACTTGTCATGAGTACATTCATGAGTGTAATGGTCACCTCAACAAATAAAGCAACCTCCACTTGGTCCTTTCTTATCACACTATTGGTTTCCATTGAAACCTCCCTTTAAACCATTACCAAGTTTCTTATTCCCTAAACCACTATTAAACTTGGCATTTTGGTTCTTAAACTAACTCTTGGAGTCTCCACTCCTCTGGTTCCAGTTCTTCTTTTTGAAAGTTGGTTTAGAATTTCCAAAGTTTTTCTTAAACTTATCTCTAACTTTTGTAAGAGATTTTAATTTTTATTCTTACTTGACTACCTTCTCAAAAACCTGATCCATGGTAGATGGGCCATGCACATCTACTTTGCAACCAATATGGGGTTTTAATCCCATGATGAATTATCTGATCTTAAACCTTTCATCCCCCTGATACTAAAGTACATACTTAAGGAACTTGGTGAATTACTCTTAGTATTCATTCATTGATAGGTCTCTTTGCTTAATATTTTAAAATTTTATAAACTTCTGATCAAATTATAGCTATGAAATCTATCATGACTTGAATAGTGTCACAAATTGTTCTCAAGTGGTGGTGGTAGAGTCAAAGTTCATCTTGATCTTCTTATTTAC